>CAUYQU010101748.1:0-14006 GCA_963574635.1 Cheracebus regulus | reverse complement strand
GGCCCGTTAATTCAAAAACAAACCCCCTCCAGCCAAACACAATACAACCCTCCAAAAAAAAAAAAAAAAAAAAAAAAAAAAAAAAAAAAAAAAAAAATTCATGTCAGCACATTTCTCCTGGTTGAAAAGGTCAGGCATGGTGGCTCACACCTGTAATCCCAGCACTTTCGGAGGCCGAGGCAGGTACATCATGAGTTCAGGAGATCAAGACTATCCTGGCCACGGTGAAACCCCGTCGCTACTGAAAAAATGCAAAAGTTAGCTGGGCGTGGTGGCGAGTGCCTGTAGTCTCAGCTACTTAGGAGGCTGAGTCAGGGGAATCGCTTGAATCAGGAGACGGAGGTCGCAGTGAGCCGAGATCGTGCCACTGCACTCCAGCCTGTCGAAAGAACAAGACTCCGTGTCTAAAAAAAAAAAAAAAGATGATTGAAAAGCAGCACCCACTTTTAGGGAGTGTACACCGGGGAACAGCTGCTCACCCATAACTCTGCTCCTGTGCTGGGTAGATTTGGGGCTAAATGTTGCCTGTGAAGGAAGTGGCTTAGAGATAAAAGAGAATTTAAAGAAAAATAACAGGTCCACAAAATTTTGCTTGAAAGATGCATACAAAGAGCTTGAACTTCCTTTTTGGTTGCTGGACTGTATTTCCGTGATCCCAGTAGCGCCCAGTGGCATGGTGCATTTTTCCATCCAGTCACCTGGGTGACAGTTTTACATATTTGACCTGAATTGCACTAGCGACTGATATGGAGATAAGTTTAAGTAAATTAGTGCAGGTTTGTGGTACTAAATAAAGTTTTGAGAAGTCAGCATCATTATCAGTGCACATCCATGCAGAACATGGATTTTGGGGTTGGCTGAACTTCTATCCACATTCCGGCTCTGCAGCTTGCTTGCTGGTCGCCTGGAGCTTCTTTCCAGCTTCTTTGACTCCTAGTTTCCTCATCTTTAGAGAATAGAGATATGGCCAGGCGTGGTGGCTCACGCCTGTAATCTCAGCACTTTGGGAGGCCGAAGCAGGTCGATCACCTGAGGTCAGGAGTTTGAGACCAGCCTGGCCAACATGGTGGAACCCCGTCTCTACTAAAAATACAAAATTAGCTGGGCTTGGTGGCACATGCCTATAATCCCAGCTACTTGAGGGGCTGAGGCAGGAGAATCGCTTGAACCTGGGAGGCAGAGATTGCAGTGAGCCAGGATTGCAACATTGCACTCCAGCCTGGGCAACAAGAGTGAAGCTCCAGGTCAAAAAAAAAAAAAGAAAAGAATAGAGATATGAGAGGCTGCCTCATTAGGTTGTTGTGGGAATTAAAGGAGATAACTTATTTGCAAAGCAGCTAGTACAGTGTCTGGCATAGAGGAAGTCTTCATTTATAATAAAAAGCCCATCTTGTAAAAAAGAAAAAAGACACACACACAAAAGTACATGTTGCAATGATTCCCAGCCAAGCTTTGTGATAGTAACTGTTGTTTGGGAGCTCTCCCCAGCTGCAGAGTCTCTGTGGGATGCCTCCAAGCCACAACATTCAAGCTGGGGGTCAGAGCAGCTAAAGGCATTTCTAGACACCAGGGTCCATGCCGGATGTTCATCATGGATGGAGATTGGTAAAGGGATCTGGACTGCCCTTTTCCCTAAAACAAAACCAGCAAGGCTCATTCCTTGTGGCTTTGCATCAGAATTTGCAGTCCAACCTAATTAAAGGGCAGAGAGTCTGTATGTACACTGCTAAACCAGAACATGTGCTGTACCCCGAGCTACCGTGTGTATGCGCGTCAGGGGATGGGAAGGAAAGTTAGAGGAAAGAGTCTCTTTGCTCTTGCCTAGGGTGAGCTTTTCAGTGAGCTCCTGCATAAAGACCCCAAAGCAGAAGCAAGTCTATGCTTCACTGCACATGTGGCTTAAGCCAAGCGGACTTTAAAGGACACGCACAAGCTGGAACATGTGCAAAAGAAGCACTTCCCTGGAGCTGTCAATGCAGAGAGGTGGAAGGAGGTAGCGGGTCACTCCTGAACTGTGACTCAGGGTGGGCGTCTGCTGCAGTCTTCACCTACTTCCTCTGTGACCCTGAACTAGCCACGCCTCATCAACAAACCTCAGATGGAGCCTGTGAACTGTAGAGCCACAGCCAACTTCAGCAGGACAAGCCTCTCCCCGATTCACGATTGCCCGTGGCTGGAGCAGGGTGAGGGTTATCTGCAGCAGGCTTGCAGGCTTGTCTTTGTGAAACTGAACCCATCACTGACTGCAGCTCTCAAAGGCACCAGCCCCAGAAGGAGGGGGAGTTTGCTCTTTGTATTCCTTAAAAATAGAATAACAAATAGACAACACTTGGAACCTTTGAGTCTGGAAGTCAGTAATTAACTTGAGTTCTCCAGAAATTGTACACGTCAAGTTAAAGGAGGGAAGCTGGTGGTGAGATGAGGCCCAGGCTGTGCGTGATCAGAAGTGTGGCGTCTCGGTCCAGAGTGCAGGTCCCTGACTTGAGTTGGACATGGTAAGGCCACGGCACCTGCAGGGAGAACCCAGAGCCCTGAGGGGCACTTGCAGTTGCCGTGGAGTGGGCCCCGTGAACACATCATCCTGGTTCCCTATTGCTGCAGTACAAGCCACTCCAAGCTCAGCAGCTTAAGAGAACAGTTATTTTATTGATCATGATGATTAGGGCAGAATTTGGTGGGGTGGTTCTCTGCTTCAGGTGGCATTGACTCGGGTTTCTTGGTGGGAGTCAGCTCATGGCTGGGCTGATCCAGACAGAAGTCCTAGGAATGTTTTGCTCTCGGGTCAGAGACCTTGGCAATGAAGAGCTGGACGACTGGGTTCAGCTGGGACACTGGGATGGCTGGGCCTCTCTCTCTCTCTCTCTCTCTCTCTTTTTCCCTGTAGTCACAGGGCATCTCCTTTTCTGTACAGTTTCTCCAGGGGCTCTCTCGAGTAGGGTCACTACATTTCTTACATGGCAGCTCATGGCTCCCAAGAGAGAGTAAGCTAAGCTGCTAATTCTTCTAAAGTTTAGGAGCCACATGGCATGGTGCATTTTTGCTATATTCTATTGACTGAGCAGTCACAGAACAGCTTAGATTGAAAGGAGTGGAGGAATACACTTTACCTCACAGTAGGGAAGTGGCCTGTGTGCACAGAAAAGGGCAGGAATTGAAGACAGCTGTCTTTGAGGGTAAAGTTGGAAAAGGATTTGGAGTCTGGAGTCGCATTAAGGGCAATGGAGGGTAATGATGCCAGAGGATCTCTGTGTGTGCAAAGGTGTCAGCCTAACTGTGCCAGAAGTTCAAAACTCCTTCTGACTGCAGGAGTGAGATGTACCCAACAAGAGCCTTCTTTGTTCCTTGCGTAGCATTCCATGGTGTATATGTGCCACTTTTTCTTTGTCCAGTCTATCATTGATGGGCATTTGGGTTGGTTCCAGGTCTTTGCTTTTTCCTTGCATCCTATAGGTAAATAATTCTGACCCAGTGATCTGCTAACTCTGACTATGTCTGCCTGGACCACAGTGTTGACAGGGATTCTGAGACCATGTCAAGCTTCAGTGCCATGATGTACTGGTCATGTTTCGCTTAGGTGTGGAATTGAGGAGTGGCCTTGTGCCATTTAGATTTATTCCATACCTGCCCTGATCATGCTCTGGTCTCACTAGAAGGGAGACAGGTATATAATTGGCCTCTGCATTTGCCATGTGCTTGCCCAAATCCCTCGTTTGCAGGGCTCACTTGCTTCTTGACTGCCTGCAGCCTGCCTGGCCTTCAGGATCTGCCTCCTTCTCCAGGCTCTGCTGGAAGACCCGAGCTTCTGGATTTCTATAACCTTGGGCTCTATAACCTTGGGCTATGTGATTTCCCACCATGAAACACTACCGTGCATTGTTAATTATCTTTTCATCTGCAAACTAATTATTCCCAATTAGGCTGCTTGATAATTGAAATTAAGAGTATGTCTTGGTATCTGCTATGGTTTGGATATTTGAGCCCTGCAAATCTCGTGTTGAAATTTGATCCCTACTGTTGGGCCTAACAGGAGGTGTTGGGGTGATGGAGGTGTATCTGTCATAAATGGCTTGGTGCTGTCTTTGTGGTAATGAGTGAGTTCTTCTCTATTAGTTCCTGCGGCAGCTGATTGTTAAAAAGAGCCTGGCACCTTCCTCACCTCTCTTTTGCTTCCATTCTCACCATGTGATCTCTACATGACAGCTTTTTTTTTTTGAGGCAGAGTCTCGCTCTGTCACCCAGTCTGGAGTGTAATGGTACAATCTTGGCTTGCTACAACCTCTACCTCTTAGGTTCAAGCGATTCTTCTGCCTCAGCCTCCTGAGTAGCTGGGACTACAGGCATGTGCCACCCACAGAGTGAATTTTGTATTTTTAATAGAGATGAGGTTTCACCATGTTGGCTAGGCTGGTCTCGAACTCCTGACCTCAGGTGATCCAACCGCCTCAGCCTTCCAAAGTGCTGGGATTATAGGCGTGAGCCACCGCACCTGGCCATTCCGCTTCCCATGAGCAAAAGCATCTTGAGACCTTCACCAGATGCAGATGCCAGCACCATGCTTCTTGTACAGCCTGCAGAACCATGGGCCAAATAAACCTCTTTTCTTTATCAATCACCGAGCCTCAGGTATTCCTTTATAGCAATACAAATGGCCCAAGATGGTATCCATCCTTCTGATACCCAGTGAGTACACTGGCATTTCTCCTGATGGCAGTGACTGAACACACGTGTCAGAAGATCTGAATATATTGAATCCGTCTTTCCCTGCAGACAGGCATCAGTGATGGAAATAGGTTTGTAGCCACTAGCTTGGCTCAGTAAGTTTTGCCAGGAAAGCTTGCCTGGACTGGAAATAAGGGTGGCCAGCCAGGGCTGAAGCAGAGCCGTGGGCCAGGTAGCCCCCGATGCTGGTTCTGATTGAGGTCGTCAGGCCTCCAGGGCTGATGCATAAGTGATTCCTAATGCTGTATCTGTGGGTCCCACTCGTGTCTGGGCTTCTACAGTGCTTGCTGTTGTCTGTTATTTGAATGATCATGTAGATGCTTCCATCAGTATTCTGGTAGATGAATGGGGGATGTTTAAAGACTCTAGAGAGGGAAATGGTGTCACTGAGGAGGGAGGAGAAACCTCGGAGGTATTATGGGAATGGGAACAGGAGCTCAAGCATCCCTACTTTGCAGCCTCATATCGTCCAAGGAAAGGTTTTGTTTCTTCTTCCTGCTGGAGGGCTAATATTTTTCAGGTGCTTATAATCCTGTATCTACAACTCAAAACTGAGAAGTGGATTTGGCAGAATTCCTTTGAGTCATGGATTGCTCTATTTGAGTTCATCTGCTTGGGCATATAAAGTCCCTAAAGACAAATGTGAAGAAACAGACACATAACTTATGTTACTTTATTTCTAAGAAATAAAGTTTCTGATTCTGTGGAACCTAGGATGGTCCATGGGTTGATAAGGTAAGGCGGGAAAAGTCAACATCTTAATTTTGGGCAGGACTCTTAGATACCTGTTTCCTGTCTGTTCCTCTCCGGCCTCTGGTAGAGAGGGCTTTATAGTAGAGACGGCTTTATGAAAGAGGTGTCTTGAAGAAATGAATTCTTCAAGATTAGATTGGTTCTTCTGGAGACAAACACACATGGCTGGCATACCTGGTAAGGGTCATAGGTCTTTGGATGCCCCATAGGAAAGTCATGCATCTTCCTGGCCCAGCAATTCTGTGGGTCACCCAGCATTCCCACTGAGTTTCCTTGTGCACATCCAGGAACCAAATAAATCAGGATCTATTTTGTGATCATTATGATACAGAGGCAATTAATCTTATTTATGACATACTAGAAGCTGGATGACATCTTAAAGTAAATTCAGGATCATCTAAGGAAGATAAAATTGCATGCTGCTCAGCCACAATGTCAAATGAATGAATTCTACTGACTTTTTGGTAGCTGGTCACCTAAAAGTTGTTCATTAGAAAAGCCACTTGGTCAGACTCCATTTTACCAATTGCTAAGAACAATAGCAGTGACACGTATAATTTGTGGAGCCTTCACTTGATAGCAGACACTGAGCCACATGCTTTGTGTATCCACGATCTCATTTCATCATTCTGGATTAACAGAAGCTTCTGATGCCACCATTAAGAAAGAAATATCATAAAAGAGATGATCCCTTTATGTCTTTGTTGGCTTACATGGCTTTCATGAAGTCATTCTTGACAAGGATGATTCTTGACTTTGATGTAGCAAATGTTGACTGAATCGTCCTGCATTCTCTCAGCCCATACAAAGCTCTCTGCAGGGCATATGGAGAAGGCCCCTCTTCTGCTATTTCTTTTCTTTCTTTCTTTTTGAGATGGAGTTTCGCTTCTATTGCCCAAGCTGGAGTGCAATGGTGTGATCTCTGCTCACCGCAACCTCTACCTCCCAGGTTCAAGCAATTCTCCTGCCTTAGCCTCCCAAGTAGCTGGTATTACAGGCATGTACCACCATGCCTCACTAATTTTGTATTTTTAATAGAGGCAGGATTTCTCCATGTTGGTCAGGCTGGTCTTGAACTCCTGACTTCAGGTGATCCGCCCACCTTGGCCTCCCAAAATGCTGGGATTACAGGCATGAGCCACCACGCCTGGCTCTCTTTTGCTATTTCTTTGTTCTTCATCCTTGCCCCAAATCCACAATCTCACAGCAGATTCGAGACTGCCTGTATATGAATTTGGCCCATCTTCTCTCAAAACTGGCTTTCTCTCTCACTTCCATTCAATTTCAACATAATGATAGATAGAACCAACGCCTCCTTTCTCTCTTTTGAAGAAGATGTACTTTGCACTGCTTGGAAGGAATGAGTTATGAATTTACAGTTCCTGAATGCTTATTCACATTCAGCCATCTGTTTTAAAATGTGCCTGGGATTTGTTTTAATCAGGTATGGTAAGAGACACAGACATAGAAATGGCTGTCATGAAGAAGGAAGCTTATACTCACAGATCCTTAGAAACAGAGACCCAGAACACCACACAGGGCCACACCTGGACGCACTGGGTCAGGATGCAGAAGGAAAGTGAGGGGAAAGTGTGGGGAAGTATCTTCATTGTGGTTTTGAGGGAAGGAATGGGCAAGGCCGGGCAAGCAGGTTTAGAGGTGGCAAGTTTGCTGTAGGCCAAGTGCAGTGGCTCACACCTGTAATCCCAGCACTTTGGGAGGCCGAGGCGGGGGGACCACTTGAGGTGTCAGGAGTTTGAGACCAGTCTGGCCAACATGGTAAAACCCTGTCTCTACTAAAAATACAAAAATTAGCCAGGCTTGGTGGCAGGCACCTGTAATCCCAGCTACTAGGGAGGCTGAGGCGGGAGAGTTGCTTGAACCCAGGAGGTGGAGGTTGCAGTGAGCTGAGATTGCACCACTGCACTCCAACCTGGGCAACAGAGCAAGAATCAGTCTCAAAAAAAAAAAGAAAGAAAAAGAATTGGCAAGTTTGAATAATTTTAGTGGGCTCTGGGGCACAGGGGCTATCCCTAGTGGTCTGATACCTGGCCCTGGAATGATTAGGGAAGGTGTGGGAATTCAAAGAGGTAGTGGGAAGAGGCTAGGAGGTTGGGTGTGGCCTCTTGATTGATCGGTTTATATATGAAAGGTATACTGAAGATAAGTGATTTGTTATCTCTAAGAATTGGCTAGCCCTAGGAGAGGAAGTCTCTCCCCACTCAACAAGGCCCCAAATGTCAAAACATTGAGAATACAGAAAATAAGGAAAAAAAGTCAATACATCCTTTAAAATAGTTACCCAAGAGGCCGAAGAGGCTGGGTGCAGTGGCTCACACCTGTAATCCCAGCTCTTTGGGAGGCCGAGGCGGGCAGATCAGGAAGTCAAGAGATCGAGACCATTCTGGTCAACATGGTGAAACCCTGTTTCTACTGAAAATACAAAAATTAGCTAGGTGTGGTGGCATGTGCCTGTAGTCCCAGTTACTTGGGAGGCTGAGGCCGGAGAATCACTTGAACCCAGGAGGCAGAGGTTGCGGTGAGCCAAGATCACACCACTACACTCCAGCCTGGAGACACAGCAAGACCCTGTCTCAAAAATAAAATAAATAAAATATTTACCCATGAGACAGTGTGTATCGAATGCCAGTTGTGTCTGGCCTTTGCGAGTCTAGATCCAGTGTGTGGTATTAGAGCTAGTCCTGGGCATGTGGGAGGGAGGCCCTTAGTTCATGTTTGTTCCATAAGTGCTTAATGAATGCTGCAAACTTGTGACTGGAGTATATAGATGTGCCTAAGTCACTGTCTCTGCCCTCAAGGAGAATACAGTCTAGCCTGGGAAAGAGATGCATACGTACATTTACTATAACATGATCATTGCCTTATTAAAAGCCACAGTCACCTCCAAACCTACTTCTCCTAGGATCCATGTCACCAGAGAATGGTGCCCATGACCTACCTGGCCACGTAAGCCAGAACTTGAGTGATCTTAGCTCCACACTTCTCCCTGCTTCCCTCCCCCTGAACCTTCCCAGCCTTCAAGCTTGGTGCATCCTACCTTCTGAAGCTGTCCCTGAATTTGTCCCTTCTCCATCTCCACTGACTGTAATGAGAGATGCCGCGTGGCTGCACCCCACCAGCGCCTCCTACCGGCTGGTTAGAGCGGGATGTCCCCATTCCTGTTGTCCTCTGTGACACACACAGCCTGAGCACTAACTCAGAGCAGCCATCACCCGCTGCTGGTGGGCATCTGGGAGGGGACAGTGCAGGAGGGGTGCCTGGCAGGGGAAGTTGGGAGCCCTCCCAGGGGCTTTGCCACCCAGGGAGTCCGGTATCAGATGCTTGTTTGTCCCTAGAAACCACTGTCTCTGGAAGGGGCCTGGAGCCAACACAAGTCCCAGGGACAAATTTGAAGTAGACAGTTTGTCTCGGTCCCTCCCACCTCCTCTTTGCCTCTGTTCCTCTCCTAATTTCCCTTGGGGCTTTCTGAAGGGGTCTGGTTTGACAGTGCTGTCAGCTCCTCCTTATAACTCATCTTGCACTAATGGAATTTAAAGGTCACTCTTTTCGCTGGTTTTGGTGCTGGAAAAGAGCAGAGGAAGGAAGTCGAGATGCTAAGGAGGGCAGGATGCATGTGTCAAGGAGTGACTTCCCAGTAGGGATGGCGAGCTGGGAATCTGCTGATTTATGGAGGACATCCCTGTGTATTTCCCAGCCTGGGACTGTCATCTGATCTTCCACCTGCCCAGCCCGGGGTGTGGAGAATAAACTGGGGCAGGAGACAGATGGGCCTGGGGGAAGAAGGTTTGGTAGCCAGAAGCTCCAGTCCATGTTCCATGGTCTGAGTCTGCAGGCTCCAGTTTGAGGCTGCGAGGCCTGAAATAAAGGGATCTTAGTCTGCCTGGGCTGCCATAACAAAGACCACAGACCGTGCGGCTACACAGCAGCCACTTCTTATCCCACAGTTCTGGAGGTGGGAAGTCCAAGATCAAGGTGCTGGCAGGTCTGGTTTCTTCTGAGGCCTGCCTCCTTGTCCTGCAGACGGCCGCCTTCTTGCGGTGTCCTCTTCTGTGCTTACGCATCCCCGCTGTCTCTGTGTCCTAATCTCCTCTTCTTATAAAGCCACTAGTCAGGTTGGATTAGGGCCCACACTAACAGCCTCATTTTTTTTTTTGTTTGAGACAGTCTTGCTCTGTCACCAGGCTGGAGTGCAGTGGTGTGATCTCGGCTCACCACAACCTCTGCCTCTGGGGTTCAAGCGATTCCCCTGCCTCAGTCTCCCCAATAGCTGGGACTACAGGCACCCGCCACCACACCCAGCTAATTTTTTGTATTTTTAGTAGAGACAGGGTTTCACCATGTTGGCCAGGATGGCCTCGATCTCCTGACTTCGTGATCTGCCCGCCTTGGCATCCCAAAGTGCTGGGATCACAGGTGTGTGCCACCGCATCCGGCCTAACAGCCTCATTTTAACTCAGTGACCTCTTTAAAGACCCTATCTCCCCAGGTACTAGAAGTTAGTTTCAACATATAAATCTATGGCAGGGGTCACCATTCAGCTTGTAACAGAAGGGTAGCATGGTGTTAGGAAGGCCTTTGAATTGTCGTTCTCAAAAATATTCAGGTGGCCAATAATCTGTGAGTCAATGGTGTTCTTTCAATAAAACATTGAGTCATTGGATTCTCAATGTTTTATTGAAGCTAGGAGCAACTTTACTCTCGGAAAATAGGATGCTGTGTGAAGTATGCAATCTTAAGTAAAATCCCAGTGAACAAATGGGCACAGGAAAGGGGGAAACTGTTGAACTAAGCGGACTCGAGATTTTGAGTTTTTGCTGTAATACTTGCTTACTTGCACCATCATTTTTTCATCCACCGCACTTGCTGACAAAACAGTAGCAGGTGCCAGAGTTTTAAAAGTGCTGAGTGACCACTTGAAACTGACAAAACTCCTCGTATTAAATAAATTATCTCTACATATTTGGAAAAACTCACTATTATTCCGTTTTAGCAATAGAAATGTCACTAGCATTCCAGAGGAGCATCGTTGGAGAATCATGGAGAGAAGCAAAATCCTCGTGTGTTTTCTCTAATTAGTCAGAAGATTTAGGGAACAAATAGTACTTTTTAATGATGACTGAAGGAAAGAAGACGTGAGAAGCTGATCATGTACAGTGTAGCTTCTCGGTCCATTTTTTTATTTAGTCTTTTAATCAACAATAATTGACTGAGTGTCTTGAATATGCATAACATTTTGCTAGAGATGAATGACAGAGAAATAAAAGATTTCATCTCTGCCTTGAGGACCTCAGTTACCAGTTAAGAATTTTAGTTGCAAAACACAGAATCAACTCTAGCTGGTTTAAGCTAAGAGGTTTTTTTGTTTTGTTTTGTTTTTTTGTTTATTTTCTGAGCTGGAATGTCGCTCTGTCACCCAGGCTGGAGTGCAGTGGTGTGATCTCAACTCACTGCAACATCCGCCTCCCAGGTTCAAGCAATTCTCATGCCTCTGCCTCCCAAGTAGCTCAGATTACAGGCACATGCCACCGCATCCGGCTAATTTTTGTATTTTTAGTAGAGATGGGGTTTCATCATGTTGGCCAGGCTGGTCTTGAACCCCTGACCTGAGATGATCTGCCCACCTCGGCTTCCCAAAGTGGTGGGATTATAGGCGTGAGCCACCATGCCCGGCCAAAGAGGTTATTTATTAAAGAAACTCCAGCAGAGGCGGGATTGACTTGGAAGCAAAGCAGCCAGTCCTGGCAGTGCACTGCCCCAGTGGAGATCTTTTGCTCATATCAGTACCCAGGCACCAATGCTTAGTGCTGAGTACAAGACACTACTCTAACCTCCTCTGCTGCTTTTGTCTCCTGAAGTTGGGTGTCTGCAACTGACTTTGCCATGGGGCTTCCAGAAGACAGTCGCTTCTTCACCTCTCTCCCTTCTGATTGGCAGAGCCCAGATCACATGTCTGCATCTTCGCTGCAAGGGCAGCTGAAAAATCAAGTTTCTGGCATCTACGTTAAAGATATGCAGAATCAGAAGAAGGGAACTTCTGCAAATAGAATGTTGAAAGGCAATGGATAGCCAAAAAAGCATAGCAGGTATGCATTCTAAGTGCCCAGTCTAAGGGAATAAACAGACATACATTCAAAAACATCACAACATGGTGAAAAAGAATGCTATAATGGAGATCTGCTTATGGCATGATGATTTAGGGAAACTTCCCTTTTACCTCTAAAGGTTCACCGCAAATCAACTGACAAAGAGCCGATTAACAGGAGAAGAGAAATACAAATTTGTCTCACCATAGTTGTATGTGACATGGGAGCCTTCAGAACAAAGACCCAGAGATACAGGGGAAATTGTCCATTTTCATGCTTAGGTTTAACACAGTTTGGACCTCCATGTAGAAATAGGACTGGACACAAAGTGTGTGATCTAACATGAATTGACTGGGGAAACCTAGCAAGTCCTATCTGTGTAGCTGCTTCTTGGCCTCTCTGTGCCATGTTTCTTCTTCCTGGGGATGGAGCAGGACCCTCTCTGGAAGAGGAGTCTTATGAGCTACAGTCAAACAAGGTATGTCAGATAGTGTCTTTATGACCAGTTTTTACCCAAAGGTTGGGGAGAAGGTGGAAGTTAGGGTAATATTTGTAGGTTTTTTGGCTGGCTTTGGAGAATAGGGGTTCTAGTTTCTGTGAACTGCCTTGGGGAAAGGCATTCTAGTTTCTGTGGGTAGCCTTGGGCTGGTGGGGAGAATGAGGGGGTCAGAGACAAGAGGGCAGGAGAAGGTTGGAGAGAGCTGCTTCTGGTGCCTTCATTTTGGGTTATTATTTTCTGAGCCCCAACAATGAAGATCAGAAAGGGAGTTGTTAACAGACTGGCATGGTCAGGGAAGGCTTCCTGGAGGAGATGATGGATGACTGAGCACATCCTGATGGACAAAGCAAGAGAGGAGCAGCTGAGAGCTAAATAAGAAAAGGGATCCTCACTGTCTGACTTGAAGGTGCCTCCACAGTGAGAATGCCAGACTAGAAAGTGGAAACGGATGAAGTCAAAAGAAAGGCAGATTGGACTGTGAATGCATTAGTGGAGAATCCATGTGAGAACTCCCTGGGAGGTGCTCAGCCCATCCCCATATAGGGCTGCCCACATGATTGGCTTGGCTTGTATCTCTTTCCCTCCCAACTCTGCTTTCTTCAGATGTCCTAACAGATTAGGGCTTCCAGCAGGAAATACACAGTGCCTTTTCAGAGGAGCTTTCTGGAAGTACAAAGCCTGACTCCAATAACTGCCTCTTTTTTTTTTTTAGAAAAAGTATTAGGAAACTAATAAGGAAAGGAAAGGTTAAGGTGGAATGTACAAGTCCCTCCGTAATTAGCATGTATATATGTATAGCCTATCTTTAAGAAAAAAAGCCAACCTCAAATGCAATTAAATCATGCCTAATGCTTTGCAATTTTTTCTGCTTTCCCTATCTTCAATTTCTTAAAAAATGAGTCTTAGCTGTCTCAAAAAAAAAAAAAATGAGTCTTAGTAGCAGTGTCTCGCACTTGTATTTGGTCAATAAATATTCATTAATAATGAGGAGGCTCAGAATGAGGCTATTTTAAAGGCAGAGATTGGTTACAGAGCTGGTATATGGGACTCCACTTCCCTCCAGATCTGTTTCTACTCTGGACTTCCTCATCTCCATAAATTGCATCCCTTAGTAACTGGCTTAATTCAGACACACAGCCCAGCCTTCCTTCCTCCCTCTCTCCCATCCAACAGCAAGCCCTGTCTGCTCCGCCTCAATATCATCTTGATTTTTTTCTTCTCCTCCCCGGGGCACTGCGTCCATCCCCAAGCAAGGCCGCTTCCTCCAGCCTGGACAACCTCACATTGCTCCTCGCAAGACCGTTCTCACCATAGCCGAGTATGCCACAACAGCAATGTCTTTTGCATAAAACTTTCCAGTGCTGGTTTCCCATGCTCTTAGACAAAATTCAAGGCCTTGCGTGAGATAGCCCCTGCCCACACCACACGCTTTGCTCTTCCCTCTCACCTCCAGCCAGCCATGGTGACCGTCAAGCCATTTCTCAAGCATGCCCTGGGTTACTGGCTCGGGAGCTCTCCCAGTGCCTGGACAGAGAGCCTCTCCCTCCCCCGTGCCCTCCCACCCTCTCCTCTCTGTACAGCTGATTTCTTCTTATCTTTTATTTTTTCCCCTTCATCTTGTTTTATTATAGTATGTTTACCTAATTTACAGCAAGCAGAAAATAAGCTCGTTCTTGTTTTGATCCAAACATTGATGTTTTAAAGGTTGTACACAAGATTTGTTAAAAAGAACATCCAAAAATGCCTTTTTAGAAGCTTCTGTAAGAAAGAAAATACAAAGTTTAACACCACAACTTTCCTCTTTGTTAGAACTGCAAAGTACTACTATAGTTTTGTGTGTGTGTGTGTGTGTGTGTGTGTGTGTGTGTGTGTGTGTGTGTGTGTGTTTTGAGATGGAATCTCGCTCTGTTGCCTAGCCTGGGGTGCAGTGG
>CAUYQU010101747.1:0-27266 GCA_963574635.1 Cheracebus regulus | reverse complement strand
GAGAGGACACAAACAGATGGAGAAACATTCCATGTTCATGGTTAGGAAGAATCAATATCATGAAAATGGCCATACTGCCCAAAGTAATTTACAGATTCAATGCTATCCCCATCAAGCTACCAATGACCTTCTTCACAGAACGGGAAAAAACCATCTTAAACTTCATATGGATTCATTTCAAATTTCTTTAAGTTAACCAATATTAATGTAGAATCTCTGAGGTCTAAGAAGCAACTCCAAGCTTGGGGAGCTCACATCACCACATCAAAGTCCTAGACTAGAGCAGGGGTTCAGATAAGCTTAATACAGGAAGGCCAGTGGTGCCCCTCTGCAAAAGCATGTGTGCTGCAGGGTACATTGGGGTCAGGGGGACGTGAGGGGAAATTAATTCCTGAGCTGTGTTACAAGAGGGCTGCAGGCAATTGCACAACTGAGAGAGCCTGGTGTGGTTCTGATGGAAGCTCAGAAGGCTGCAAGGAAGAGCTGAGACATTGTAATTTACACAGAAATGTGACATGAATAGTGCCAATGTTACGTTTCTTGCCTCAGAGTCATCCTCATACTTTCTAAGGAAGAGGCCCTTCCAGGGCATTGGAAGTGAGAGCTGTTCCCCTTCTTTGAAAGAGGGAGACTCTTTTTTCCACCCCAACCCCTACCATAAGTGAAGAAGTACCCTGGTTAGGCTCAGGAACAGAACTGAGGACTTGAGGAGCTGGTTTCTCATTACTGTGTGGTGCCTGGCATTCAGTTATCCATTGGGAGCAAGAACCTCAGTAGACTGCACACTCTGGGCAGAAAAATGGCTGTTTGGATGAGCTGGAGGTGCTGCTTCACAAAACTCTCTCGCACCTCAGATCTGAAACAATCCTACTGGGGGAGTCTCCCTTCCAGGTTAGCTGGGAGTAAGCATTCTCCTCCTTGCTCTGCAGAGATCACCAGTCCCGGGGAACTGAAGGCCTGCCTCGTGATGAAACAGACAGACATTAGCAGGGCAGGAAGGCCAGCCTGGCAGGTAGGAGGGGGACCTCTCAGTGTTTCCCCCAGACCACTCCTTACTCACTGGTGGCAATGATGAGTAATAAATAAACAACAGGTATGAGGGGGTGCATGTAAATCAGTCAAGAATCCTTTTAGCAGCAAGGAACAGTGACCTGTGGGTTCATCTTTCTCCATAATAAGTAGTCTGGAAATAGGCAGCTGCTGAATCAACGATTTAGGAGCAGATACCTAAAAGTCTCTTGTCCCTTTTCTCTCGGCCACACATGGTTGCCACAGGATACTTCACTAAGTCCATGATTAATACAGAAAAAGGAGGAGGAAGAATAATGCTTTATGTTCAGTTTCTTACTCCTACCAAAAATATAGGTTGCCCCAGAATCTCAAATGATTTTTTTTAACCTCTTATTATACAGAGTTGGGTCAAATGTATTCCTGAGTACAAGAAAAGCTGGAAAAGGCAGCATTTGACTCATTAGCCTCTATAGTTTAAGCCAGTAATAGAGATGTTGGTTAGAGTGTGGGCTTTGAAAATGAGTTGATTAATCAATCAACCTCATGTGTTACATGTTAGTAAGATTGCCTAGCTATTTCAGGACAGTGTCAAGTTAAAAGGATTTTGCAAGGACCAATATCAATATTTATATTAAATATAAATAGATTAAACATTCAAATTAAAAATGTTTTGTTATACTGGGGTTAAAGAGTCAAGCCTGAGTATATACTGATTAAAAAAGATGAATTTTAAATGTAAATACGAATATGCTGAAAATAAAAGAGAAAAGAAAAGCTATACCATACAAGCACTAATTGTAAAACTTTTGGAGAGACTATACTAATATCTGTAAAAGTATTCCTTTCAGGCAAGGTATCATGTAGAGATAGAGATTAGATCTTTCATAAGGATAAAAGGTTAAATTATCACAAAAACAAAAAAAATTCTAAATGTATATTCAACTGACAAAATTTCCAAGTATACGAAGAAAATCTGACACAAGAAAAAGCAGACAGAAAAATTTACAATTAGTAAATCTGAAGATTTCAATTTTCATTCTCAGTAATTAATGGAACTATTGTACAGAAAATGAGTAGAGATGTATAAATTCTGAAGAGCATCACTGAATCATATGCAAAACTTAGAAAACACCACACTCAGTAGCCACAAAATGCACATTTTAATTGAGAGCACTTGGTCACAATTTTGTGACAATATTGACCATGTATTGAGCCACAAACTCAATAAATTTCATGGAGTTCATATGACAGAGAGGCTGTTCAAGGACCACAATGAAATAAAATTAGAAAATCAACAAGAAAAATATATCTAGATATTTCTCAAATATTCAAAATTTAAGCCAGTCATTTCTAAAAAACTTACGAATCAGAAAATAAATTATAATGAAAATGAGAATACACTTGAACTAAATTATAAACCACATATATCCACATTTGGGGAAGATAGCTAAAACAACACTTTAAAATACTTAACTTTAAAAGTTTACAGTAAAAATAGGAAAGATTTAAAATCAGCAATCTAAGTTTTCACCTAATTAGGTTAAAAAGGAAAATCCATATTAAAGCAAATAGAAAGAAAAAAATGATAAAGACAGTAGCCAAAATAAATGAAACAAATATCAGACAAATGTTAGAGAAAAATTTTTAAAGACTTACTTTTTTGAAAAGATTCAATACAATTGATATACTTTCTGTTTGATATAATCAAGAAAAAGAGAAAGGACAGATTATTTACATAGTCATTAAAAGAGAGAGTTATGACTACAGATCCTACAGATATAAAACCAGTAACAGGAGGATGCTATGTACAAATGAATGCCACATTTTTTTTTTTTTGCAACATAGAGGAAGGAATGCTTTTAAAAACAGTACTTAATAAAACAGATAGAAAAAAGTAATAGGGAATTTAACTAACTTTATTTTGGTTGAATGAATTAAATTCCTATTTAAAAATCTTCCCAAAAGAAAGCCCCAGGCTCAGATGGCTTCACTAGTAAAACCTATCAGGTATTTAAGAAAATAAAATACCAATCCTGCAAAAATTACATAAAAATAAAGGAAAAGGTACTCTTTCTAACTTCTGAGGTCAGCATAACTCTGATATCAAAACTAGGTAATAACATCATATAAGGCTGAGGATTAACTTCCCTATTCCAAGAAAAACTTGGCTTAGGATGAGTTACTTAACTTTTTAAAGTTTTGGTCGTTTAACCTCAAAATCAGTATGAAATGGCTTTTTTTTTGCAACGTTACTTGATAAATAGGGGACTAGGGGATGATGTGTGTTTATTTCTTGCCCATAGCAGATGCACCATAAATGGAAAATAGTATTAAAATGTCTTAACATTATCTTCACATCATTGAAATCACCATATACCTTCCAGTGTGTTCCCTCTGAAGGATGGCATGCACTTGGCTATGGCGTGGATTGATTGATTGGCTGATTCAATGAATATTTATTGAGCATCAAGTATGTCCTGGACACTTCCTTAAGTGTTGAATAGAATAGAAAGCTATGCACAAAACAAATTCCCTACCCACTTAGAACTTATATTCCACTGGAGAAGAGACAATAAACCAGTAAATATCAAACACAGAGGCTATACTGGCAAGTAATGACAAGTACTGCAAAGACGGATAAAGGAGGAGAGGGGCCAGAGTGAGTGATACGAACAGAGGTGCTGTTGTACACAGCGTATTCAGAGAGGCCCTCCAAGGAGGTAAAGTTTGAGCAGACAGAGGGATAAGCAGAAAGGCTGAGTCAGGAGACATCTGCAAGAAGTCTCAAAAAAAAAAAAGTAAAAACATCGAGAACAAAGGTCAGGAATGTGTCTTGCCTCAGCCCTGTGATTGCCTGGTCTAGGGATGGGCAGATAGGAAGACCTGCACAGGAGAGGCCAAGATCGAGGTATAGGCTTCTGCAGTGCGTGGGCTGCTGAGAAGGAGGCAAACCCTTTAGGATCCTGGGGCTCAGTACTCGCTGTGCTCCCACCTGAGATCCACTGAAAGACAGAAGTTACCAACACAAAGACCCAACATGTTTCCAGTTGTGAGGGCTACAAGTCTCCCAAAGGACTTGTCCATCTCAAAACCCTGAAACCTGTGAACGTGACCTTGTTTAGTGAATGAGTCAGGGCAGATGTAACTAAATTTAAAAAATTGAGATCATCCTGGATAATCCAAGTGAAACCTAAATCCAGGGAAAAGTGCCCTTATAAGAGAAAGGGAGAGAATGATTTGAAACTCAGATGAGATGTTCACGTGAACACAGACAGAGATTGGAATGATGGAGCCACACACCAAGAGATCCTTGGAGCCATCAGAAGCAAGGAAGCCTGGAGCCTGCAGAGGGAGCACTGGCCTGCTGACACCTTGATCTGTGGTTTCTGGCCTTCAAAACCGTGAAAGATTGAATTTCCATTGTTTTCATCCACCCAGTGTGTGCTAATTTTTATGGCCACCATGGGAAATGAATTCCCGTGCCATTGGAGAGCCAAGATGCAGATGTGGAAGGAGACGCTCTCTCCCACCCTAGCCTCAAGAGAAAGCTAGAAAGCCTGTAAAACCACAACTTGTGTTAATTCCCATCAGAAAGCTGAGGATGCGAGGCAACAGATTAATCTGAATTGCAAAGGAGAGTTTCCTCGGCCCCAAAGGGAGGTGAGCAGGAAGGTGCAACCTGGGAGGAAGGAGCGGTTGCCAAGATGAAAGGGCTGGAAGTCAGCGACGGGTTTAATGAACCTAAAAGGCTGCGAGTGAGGTAGCACAGAAGCATCAAAGCCCTGGGAGCCCACACACCCACAGGCTCTTTCTCATGCATCTCTCCTTTCAGGAGAAAGACGGGAGCTGGTGGAGGCACAGAGAGCGCCTCCTGCAGTGGTGCAGGTATGGAAGCGGTGTCAGCTTGCTTGTGGGGAGTCTGGAAGCCTGGACCCCTACCCAGGCCCCTCACTCAAATCTTGTCACCTTCAAGGTACTGGTAAAGACTTGTTGCTAGAAAGAGTGAGAGAGAGACAGAGAGAGAGAGAGAGAGATCCTCTACCCTGCGAGGAAGGGGAGAAAACAGTTCTGAGCTCCTAATCTTCTACAGTTCTATACCATCTTCAGCTACAAGAGGAAGGACGGATGAAAAATAACTGCTGCAGCCCGATCCACCAATGAATGCTAAATTTAGTGGGTAAAAGTCTAAGATACAGCTAGTATTTACACGGTTTAAAGCTGTCTCCCCCAGAACATTTAGTAATTTAAAAAGAAAACAGTAATACTTTTCCAGCATGGCATCCTAGCAGACATTGCCTTAACCAAGTGCTCAATGTCAACATTATCATAAGGACACACTGACTTTAGGTATCCCTTATATCATTGCACTAAGGATTGCATGTCACATCATTTATTCACAAGAAAACAGCAGTCAAACTCAAACTGAGGGACATCTATAAAATTACTAATCAGTACTCTTCAAAAGTGTCAAGGTTGTGAAACAAAGGGAGACTGAGAAAACATCACAGCTTGGAAGACGCTTAGAGACGTAACAACTATGTGGAACATGAGCTGGGATCCTGAAACGGAAAAAACTGGCAACAGTGAAAACTGAAAAACTGGTGAAATCTGAATACTTTCTTTGTTTAGACAATGATATTAGGTCAAGGTTAATTTCCTAGGTTTGATATTTCTCCTATTGTTATGTAAATGGATAGCATAAGAAGAAGCTGGATGATAAGTGAATGGGAATTCTGTTTACCGTTTTCACAACTCTTATCTAAGTCTAAAATTATCTCAGAATAAAAAGGCTTACAAAAATCATGGGTTTGACAATGCATGTAGTTCCTGGGTGTCTATTGCACATGCTGCCTCCTGTCTAAGGTGAGATTCAAGTTAGATCACTTTGCATGACCTACTACTAAAATAATAATAATAAATACATAAGTAGGCCAGGGGTGATGGCTCACACCTGTAATTCCAGCACTTTCGGAGACCAAGGCAGGTGGATCACTTGAGGCCAGAAGTTCAAGACCAGCCTGACCAAAATGGTGAAACTTGTCTCCTTTAAAAATACAAAAATTAGCTGGGCCTGGTGGTGTTCCTGTAATCCCAGCTACTCAGAAGGCCAAGGCAGGAGAATTGTTTGAATCTGGGAGTCCAAGGAGGTTACAGTGAGTTGAGGTTGCACCGCTGTACTCCAGCCTGGGCAACAGAGCGAAACTCCATCTCAAAACAGACAAACAACCATAAAGAGCCCAGTACACATGGCAGAGTGCTCTTGGTAGTGGTTTTGGAATTTGGAAGTAACATATACCTTATTTGAGTTGGGGGTGTGTGTGTGTGTGTGCACGCACGCACACACACGTGTATATATATATATATATATATATATATATATACACATACATATAGTATTTGGGTTAGAAGTTTTTTTAAAAAAATAAGTTAATCTATAGATGAAATGATATTCAGGTTGTTTTGACTCAATTTGGAAATAACTAACATCACTCAGAGATGGATCCCTTAGTGGTCATCAAGTATGGACACAATTATTATTGGGCATTTTAAGTCCCATTTTGAGGTGAGAACCAGTGCATTTTCGTTTGATGAAGGGATATTGCATCTTGCCAGGAGAATGCCTCAAGGTGTTACTGTTGCTCACTGAACTTCCTAGTGGTCCTATGTTGTGCCCGGCCACTATGCAGCCGACAGGCTGGGTCTGCAGTTGCTAAGCTATCAACTGGCAGCTTTAAACCAACTTTGCTCCGGGCCGCTTTGCGATGTCACGCTGGGGATAGAGCTCTGCCAATAACCTTCTTCCTTTGCTAGCTCAGTTTTGGTCCTTCCTGTTCAGCTGCCGCCGGCCAGCTCTGCCCAGAGGTAATTCTTCCTTCCAGCAGTTGCAGGTGATCCCTCAGCAGTAATGGCTGCCCACGGTAGTCTGGGGTCCTGGTCTCCTGCTCCCGCCCGCTCTCCCAGGGCCAGCCTCTTCACTCCTCTTCAGAGAGACCAGCATCCCCTCCCCAGAGGTGGGTTTCAAATCTCACAGTTCCTCCTCTGAGCCCCAGAGGTGTGGCACAGCCTCGGCCTCAGAAGGCACAGCCCAGGCAGCTCTGCGAGGTGCTTCCACCACCCCAACTTATCTCTATGCTGTTCCCTGCCCTGGAGATGGAAGTTGCTGCCTGCAATTCTTATCTCTGTGTCTATGCAGTAGGTCACTGTGTCTTTTTCTTAATCCTCTTGAGAGAGTTTCTTCATTTATAACAGAGTTGATAAAACCCGATCTCAAAAAGTTGCTGGGAGGATTAGCACACAACCTGGTGGCTTACTACTGTCCCTTCTAATTGCAGGATCATATGATGCCATCAATGCACCAGGAAGGAAATGCTAGGATCCTGCACCCATGATGGCTTGGGAACCATAAACTACCAGAAAGAGGGGCCAGGCAGGAATTCTTGTCTTCAAGACCATGATGATAAAAACAACAGAGACAAGAGTCACAATAGCAAATATGTACAAAGCACTGAGAATGAATCAGGCACCAGATGGATTATGCACTTATCCTTGCAAAATCTTTTATACTAGTAACGTTTATCTACATTTGACAAGTTAGAATTTGCAGTTGACTCAGCTCTACATTCTCTCAATTGATCCTTAATTTTGCAATGCAAAGGGGACAGAAATGGCCATCCCCACTTTATAGATGAGGACAGGAAGGATGGGGAATTTCACACCTCCAGTGAGTTGCTGAGGTGGGGCTTGAACTCATTTTGTTTCTGACAATTGTTGCCAAGCCCCA
Source organism: Cheracebus regulus (assembly GCA_963574635.1). Taxonomy (NCBI): domain Eukaryota; kingdom Metazoa; phylum Chordata; class Mammalia; order Primates; family Pitheciidae; genus Cheracebus; species Cheracebus regulus. Next base: position 19,474 of record CAUYQU010101747.1, on the reverse strand, counting down.
GCTCGTCTTCTAAGTCTGACCTTAACAGGGGTCTCCCTAAGGGCACTGCCCCCAGCTGCGGGCCTTTTTGGATCTCTGTGCTTGTTTGTGTTTGATTTATATGAAAGTGATCCTATCCTACATCAATCCGGGGTTAACTGGCATGAGTGGTGAGCATTTCGACTTTCCAAAGAGCTCCCTGCTTGGGGACGGCCCTGATGAGTGGAGGAGAGGAAGCAAGCGATTCCTTGTCTGGCTTTGGCAAATGGCTTCATGCTGATTCCTTTCAAAGCATCTTTTACTGACAGAGCAATTTCTCAGCACCAGAGTGAAGAGCTCGCAGGACATGCAAATGAGGCAGAGGCAACACTGGCATGGAAAGAATGGCAATGTCACCCTAACGGCTCTGCAACAAAATGCTATTCTAGCCACACTGGCAGCTGATTAGATTGTGCCCACCCAGATTAAGGGTGGGCCTGCCTTTCCCAGCCCACGGACTCAAATGTTAATCTCTTTTGTCAACACTCTCACAGACACACTCAGGATCAGTACCTTGCATCCTTCAATCTAATCAAGTTGACACTCAGTATTAACCGTCATAAGTGCAATAAATGAGCTGACAGTCCACTGGTCTATGATATAATTTCTGAAGTTCTGGATTGGAAATGATTCTAGCTTCCTCTAGGAATTAAGAGGGATTATTTCTCTGCTGAAGCAAAGGTATCTTAGTACCACTGCCCACTCCATGTCTCTGGGGAGGATGTGTAATGTGTCTGGCACTGAGGTGGTTAGAACAGTCAGGTCAGTCAGTGTTGCTCAGTACATAGAATGTGCTCTGTAAATACTTTGCAATGAATTCGTCAGTAACACTATAGGGCTGGCACTTATAATTCACTGGTCCTGGGTCTAATTGCTATGGTGTAATTTCTGTAATCCAGTGCAATTATGGAAAGGGAAGGTAGGGGCAGAGTGGACTCACATCCTAACATCACTTAGTGATGTGATCTTGTGGAAGGGAGAAAAAACTTAGCATGTAATTAAAACCTCAGAAGAATCCTCAAGAGCAGGCACAACAGTATCCCCATTTTATGCAGACTGAGGTTGAGTCTCACAGAAGCGAGTGTAACTTAGGCGGGTCAAGCAAATGAGCGTTAAGAGCTGGGTTTTGAATCCAGGTTGCTTTGACTCCAAAGCCTGGTATATAACCAGATTATATACCGCTTTGGTTATCTCATTTGTAACTTAGGGAAATGAATATCCAACTCATGGGTTGCTGTGGGGATTAAACGGGATAACGAGAAAAGCAGCAAGCACAGTTCCTTGGTTATAGACACTTAATAAGTCAAAATTCTTTGTCCTTCACCGTAGACAGATCCACCAGGAACTATTGTGGCAACCTTGTAAAATGAGGTCAGAATCCATTATTAGTCCTGTAATTTATCCACTACCCTGTCTGCCTCATTTATATAATTATTTATATCCTGACTTATTCAAGAAACAATTTAAGGCAGCCAATAAACATGCGTATAGTTCAACAAGTTAAATTAAAATTTAAATTATTGGGATATAAAAGATGTACACAGAGAAAAGGAGGGTAGGAAACCTAAGGAGAGACTAGGAGTGAAATTAGGCATGGAATGCACAGCCTACAGAGCTTCTTTTTGGATACTCTTGTGTATTTCCAAGGTTTTTGGCTCCAAAGTTTCTAGAAGCAGAAGCAAAGATGAGAATCTGAATATTTTTCATGCTGTCCACAAGATTATTTATTTTTCCTGAGAGAAAAATAAATAGCAGCCTTTTCTAAGATGGAGATCAAGAATATTTCTCAACAGAGAGGATACTGTTCTCTCTCACGCTCTACCACACAAGCAAAGCTGCCTCTGCACAGAACACACATGTGCCCCTTTAGGCTCATGACAGTCCAGATTACATCTGAGTGTAGTTACCCATAGTGGCCCCTTTCACTCTCAGGTTTTAGAGTGCATTATGTGGTCACCTTACTTATCACTTCCAATCCCCTTGCCTGTAAATTTCCCTTCTCTGTGCACTCGGAAGCTACCTTCAAGCCCTGCCCAAGTGGCTACTTTTCTCCAATAAAGTGATTTTTCCTTTTTCTGAACTCCAATAGTGTGTTTCTGTGTGTGTGTGTGTGTGTGTGTGTGTGTGCATGTGTGTGTTGGGGAGAGGAGTGAGTATAGATTCAAGTCTATGGACTTTGTAATATATATAAGCATATATTTAAAAATATTTATATAATTTAATTATATATATGTAGCTGTTACATATATATATAACTGTTTTTAGGAGTGAATGTGCAATTTCTGGTTTTAGGCTCCATAGTTTACATCAGAAAAGGAACTTGTCACCACAGAATTCTGTTCTAGGACCTGCTCAAAGGCCTCTGGGCAAATATTGCCAAGCCCGTGGTCTTGTGTGGAGCTTTTCAAGATGTCTTGCATTTGCCAAAGGAGAGAGGTAAGCACACTTTTTGGGGTCATGCTGAAGATCGGTATCTGGAATGGAATGAAGACCCAGGTCTGTGGACTCCTTGTACAGACCTCTGGATTCTCTACTCCTGAAATTCTCAAAAGGTAGCATATAGGTACCAACAAAATAAACAGAATCAATGGAGTCACTTCAGACATCAAAATAAACTTCTCCTACATTTACCTCCTCAGGACTAGAGGAGGTAAAGGCACTATACTATTCTAGTCACAGAGTATGGCTTTATCCTTTTGTTTTCTGATACTTCCTCTCTATTTTGGAAATACCCCTTTTGCTAAAGTCATTTGAATTACCTCCATTGAGTGTGCAATCTCTCAATTTCTGTAACAGATGTATGTACAGGAGCCAAATGAGATGATGACTGAAAATAAGTAGAACTCAAAGACTTATATGAAGGTGGCCACCCTTCTGCCCTTGAATCACATGTAACAATTCCAAACATGACATGTGACCCAGGAGGAAGTGTGAATAACAAATGGTCCTAATGAATCAATCTGAGGTTAAAGGAAGGTAGGAATACATGTTTTTCTCCTTTCTTCTCTTATTTAAAAAGCAGTTGGAGCTGGGCACAGTGGCTTGCACCTGTGGGAGCACTTTGGGAGGCCAATGCAGGTGGATTGCTTGAGGTCAGGAGTTTGAGACCAGCCTGGTCAACATGGTGAAACCCTGTCTCTACTGAAAATACAAAAATTAGCTAGGCCTGGTGGTGTGCACCTGTAATCCTAGTTACTTTGGAGGCTGAGACAGGAGAATCACTTGAACCCGGGAGGTGGAGGTTGCAGAGTGAGTCAAGATCAATTGTGCCACTGTACTCCAGCCTGGGTAACAGAGCAAGACTCCACCTAAAAAGTTAAAAAATAAAAAAAAAAATAATAAAAAGCAATTGTATAAAATAGTATTCATAAAATGTATCATTGTGCCTATAACATATAGAAGTGCAATATATATGTAATATGTTTGCCTGTAACAGCATAAAGGAGGTAGGTGAAAGCAAACTACATTAAGCTAAGGAAATGGTAAAATCAAAATTAAAATACAGCTTATCAAAATTTGTAAGCTACAAAAATAGTGCTTAGAGGAAAGTTGTAGGATTGAATACATATATTAGAAAAGAGGAATGATCTAAAATCAGTCACCTAAATTTTCACCTTAACAAAAAAAGCAAAATTATCTAAAGCAAGCAGAAGAAACTAATAAAAACTTAGAGAAATAAATAAAATCAAACACAGGAAATTAGTGCAGAAAATCAATGAATTCAGAAACTGTTTTTTGCAAAAATATCAACAAAATCAATAAACCACTAGCCAGGCTAAGAAAAAAATGAGAACACAAATTACTCATATCAGAAATGAAAGAAGGGGCATCACTACAGATCCCATGGACATCAAAAGGTTAATCAAGAAATACTATGAACAACTTGATGTCTACAACTGTGATGACCTGTATGAAATGGACCAATTCCTTAAAAAATAACATCTGCCGAAACTAACACAAGAAACCAACAATCTAAATAGTCCTATATCTATTTAATACATAGAATCAACAGTGAAAAATGGAACACAGTAAGCACCAGGCCCAGATGGATGAATTCCACCTCACACTTAAGAAATAATTATACCAATTCTCTGTAATCTTTTATAGAAGACAGACACAAAGGAAATGCTTTTTAACTTATTCTTTAAGGCCATTATCACCTTAATACTTAAACTAGATGAAGACATTGCAAGAAAACAAAAATACAGAACAATATCTTTCATGAACATAGATGCAAAAATCCCCAACAAAATATTAGCAAATTAAATTCAAAAACATATCAAAATAATTAAAAAACATGATCAAGAGGGATTTACTCTAGATACGCAAGACTAGTTCAACAGTTGGAAATCAATGATGTCATTCATCACATCAACAGGCTAAAGAAAAATCACATGATTTTATCAACAGATGCAGAAAAAGCATTTGACAAAATTTAATACCTACTCATAACAAAAGTTCTTAGTAAGCTAGGAATAGAGGGGAACTTCCTCAACTTGATAAAGAACATCAACAAAAATCCTACAGTGAACATCATATTTAATTGTCAGAAACAATGCAAGGATGTCCCCTCTCATCATTGCTTTTCCCTTCGCCTTCCCCTTCCCCTTCCCATTCGCTTCCCTTCTCCTTCCCTTCCCTTGTCCTTCCCCTCCCCCTTCCCTTCCTCTTCCTCTTCCTTTCTCTTCCCCTTTCGCTCCCTTCTTCTCTTCTACTCTTCCTTTTCTTTTTTCCTCCTTCAATCCATTCCTTTTTTGTGAGACAGGTCTCGGTCTGTCACCAAAGCTGGAGTGCAGTGGCACTGTCATAGCTCACTATAACTTTGAACTCCTGGACTTAAGCAATCCTCTCACCACAGCCTCTGAGTAGCTAGGACTATAGGCATGAGTCACCACACCTGTCTAAGTTAAAACAATAATTTTAGAGACAATCTTTTGCTATGTTACCCAGGCTGCTCTTGAATTCCTGGCTTTACGTGATACTTCTGCTTCAGCCTCCCGAAGAGCTGGGGTTATAGGCATAAATCACCACACCCAACTTCACAACTGCTTTTCAACATTATACTGGAGATTTTAGCTAATGCAATAAGACAAGAAAAAAAAATTAAATGAATACAAATAGGAAATAAAACTCCCTTTTTTGGCTAGGTAGATAATTCAAAAGAATTAACACTACCACCACCAACACTCCTGGAACCAGTAAGCAATTAAAGCAGGGTCGAAGAATACCAGGGTAAAATTTAAAAGTAAATCACTTTTCTATACACCAGCAATGAACAAATGAAATTAGATATTATAAACACAAGGCCATTTACATTAGCATCCAAAATAATGAAATATTTAGGTATAAATTGAACGAAATATATGGAAGAGCTACATGAGGAAAATAATGAAAATTTGTTGAAAGGAATCAAAAAAGAACTAAATAAATGGAGGGATATTTCATATTCATAGATGTGAAGACTTAATATTGTAAATAAATAACTTCTTCTCAATGTGAGCTATAGATTCACAATACCAATAAATATCTTAGCAATGTATTTGTGGCTGTTGACAAACTGATTGTAAAGTTTGTATAGAGAAGCAAAAGACCCAAACTCATCAGCACAATATTGAAGGGGAATGACCAAGTTGGAGGGCAAACAGTATCTGACTTTGAGAAGTACTATAAAGCTACAGTAATCAAAACAGTGTGGATTGGCAAAAGAATAGGGAGTGGATCAATGGAACAGAATAGAGAGGTCAGAAATAGACCCACATAAATTTAGTCAACTGATCACTGATAAAGGAGCACAGAAAATACAGTGTAGCAAAGATCGTCCTTTCAGCAAATGGTGCTGCAACCATGGGACAGCCACATACAACACACAGAGAAGAATCTGAACAGAACTTAGGTCCCGTGCAAAAAATAACCTCCCGTGATCACAGACCTGAGCATCCACATACAACATACAGAGAAGAATCTGAACAGAACTTAGGTCCCGTGCAAAAAATAACTTCCTGTGACCACAGACCTGAGCATCTACATACAACATACAGAGAAGAATCTGAACAGAAGTTGGGTCCCGTGCAAAAAAATAACTGCCCATGATCACAGACCTGAGCATCCACATACAACATACAAAGAAGAATCTGAACAGAACTTAGGTCCCATGCAAAAAATAACTGCCTGTGATCACAGACCTGAGCATCCACATACAACATACAGAGAAGAATCTGAACAGAACTTAGGTCCTGTGCAAAAAATAACTGCCCGTGATCACAGACCTGAGCATCCACATACAACATACAGAGAAGAATCTGAACAGAACTTACATCCTGTGCAAAAAATAACTGCCCATGATCACAGACCTAAGCATCCACATACAACAAACAGAGAAGAATCTGAACAGAACTTAGGTCCTGTGCAAAAAATAACTTCCCGTGACCACAGACCTGAGCATCCACATACAACATACAGAGAAGAATCTGAACAGAACTTACATCCTGTGCAAAAAATAACTTCCCGTGACCACAGACTTAAGCATCCACATACAACATACAGAGAAGAATCTGAACAGAACTTACATCCTGTGCAAAAAATAACTTCCCATGATCACAGACCTGAGCATCCACATACAACATACAGAGAATAATCTGAACAGAACTTACATCCTGTGAAAAAATAACTGCCCATGGTCACAGACCTGAGCATCCACATACAACATACAGAGAAGAATCTGAACAGAACTTACATCCTATGTAAAAAATGACTGCCCGTGATCACAGACCTAAGCATCCACATACAACATACAAAGAAGAATCTGGACAGAACCTACATCCTATGCAAAAAATAACTTCCCGTGATCACAAATCTGAGCATCCACATACAAAATACAAAGAAGAATCTGAACAGAACTTACATCCTACGCAAAAAAATAACTTCCCGTGATCACAGACCTGAGCATCCACATACAACATACAAAGAAGAATCTGAACAGAATATACATCCTATGCAAAAAATAACTTCCCATGATCACAGACCTGAGCATTCACATACAACATACAAAGAAGAATCTAAACAGAACTTACATCCTATGCAAAAAATAACTTCCCGTGACCACAGACCTAAGCATTCAAATACAACATACAAAGAAGAATCTAAAGAGAACATACATCCTATGCAAAAAATAACTTCCCATGATCACAGACTTGAGCATCCACATACAACATACAAAGAAAAATGTGAACAGAACTTACATCCTATGCAAAAAATAACTTCCCGTGATCACAGACCTGAGCATCCGCAAACAACATACAAAGAAGAATCTAAACCGAACTTACATCCTATGCAAGAAATAACTTCCCATGATCACAGACCCAAGCATCCACATACAATATACAAAAGAGAATCTAAACAGAACATGCATTTTATGCAAAAAATAACTTCCCGTGATCACAGACCTGAGCATCCACATACAACATACAAAGAAGAATCTAAACAGAACTTACATCCTATGAAAAAATAACTTCCCATGATCAGAGACCTAAGCATCCACATACAACATACAATGGAGAATCTAAACAGAACATGCATCCTATGCAAATAATAACTTCCCGTGATCACAGACCTGAGCATCCACATACAATATACAAAGGAGAATCTAAACAGAACATACATCCTATGGAATAAATAACATCCCGTGATCACAGACCTAAGCATCCACATACAACATACAAAGAAGAATCTAAATAGAACATGCATCCTATGCAAAAAATAAATTCCCGTGATCACAGACCTGAGCATCTGCATACAACATACAAACAAGAATCTGAAAAGAACTTACAAACTATGCAAAAAATAACTGCCCGTGATCACAGACCTGAGTATCCACATACAACATACAGAAAAGAATCTGAACAAAACTTACATCCTATGCAAAAGTAACTGCCCAGGATCACAGACCTAAGCATCCACATACAACATACAGAAAAGAATCTGAACAGAATTTACATCCTATGCAAAAAATAATTCCCTGTGATCACAGACCTAAGCATTCACATACAACATACAAAGAAGTATCTGAACAGAACTTACATCCTACGCAAAAAATTACTGCCAGTGATCACAGACCTGAGCATCCACATACAACATACAAAAAAGAATCTGAACAGAACTTACATCCTTTGCAAAAATAACTTCCCGTGATCACAGACCTAAGCATCCACATACAACACAGAAAGAAGAATCTGAACAGAACTTACATCCTATGCAAAAAATAACTTCCCGTGATCACCAACCTGAGCATCCACACAAAGCATACAAAGAAGAATCTAAACAGAACTTACATCCTATGCAAAAAATAACTTCTCATGATCGCAGACTTAAGCATCCACATACAATATACAGAGGAGCATCTAAAGAGAACTTACATCCCACGCAAAAAATATCTTCCTGTGATCACACACCTAAGCATTCACATACAATATACAAAGAAGAATCTAAACAGAACTTACAACCTATGGAAAAATAAATTCCCGTGATCACAGGCCTCAGCATCCACATACAACATGCAGAGAAGAATCTAAACAGAACTTACATCCTATGCAAAAAATATCTTCCCGTGATCACAGACCTAAGCATCCATATACAACATACAAAGAAGAATCTGAACAGAACTTACATCCTATGCAAAAATAACTTCCCGTGATCACAGATCTAAGCATCCACATGCAATATACGGAGAAGAATCTGAACAGAGCTTACATCCTAGGCAAAAATAACTTCCCTTGATCACAGACCTAAGCATCCACATACAAAATACATAGAAAATCTTAACAGAACTTACATCCTATGCAAAAAACAACTTTCCATGATCACAGACCTCAGCATCCACATACTACATACAGAAAAGCATCTGAACAGAATTTACATCCTATGCAAAAATAGCTTCCCTTGATCACAGACCTAAGCATCCAAATGCAACATACAAAGAAGAATCTGAAAAGAACTTACATCCTATGCCAAAATAACTTCCCGTGATCACAGACCTAAGCATCCACATACAACATACAAAGAAGACTCTGAACAGAACGTACATCCTATGCAAAAAATACCTTCCCGTGACCACAGATCTAACAATCCACATACAAAATACAAGGAATAGTCTGAACAGAACTTACATCCTATGCAAAAAGTAACTTCCTGTGATCACAAACCTGAGCATCCACATAAAAAATACAAAGAAGAATCGAAACAGAACTTACCTCCTATGCAATAAATAATTTCCCGTGATCACAGACCTAAGCATCCTCATACAACATGCAAAGAAGAAAATAAACAGAACTTACATCGTATGCAAAAAATAACTTCCCATGATCACAGACCTAAGCATCCACATACAACATACAAAGGAGAATCTGAACAGACCTTACATCCTATTCAAAAAATAACATCCCGTGATCACAGACCTGAGCATCCACATACAACATACAAAGAAGAATTTGAACAGAACATACACCCTTTGCAAAAAATATCTTCCCGTGATCACAGACCTAAGCATCCATATACAACATACAAAGAAGAATCTGAACAGAACTTACATCCTATGCAAAAATAACTTCCCGTGATCACAGATCTAAGCATCCACATCCAATATACGGAGAAGAATCTGAACAGAGCTTACATCCTAGGCAAAAATAACTTCCCTTGATCACAGACATAAGCATCCACATACAAAATACATAGAAAATCTGAACAGAACTTACATCCTATGCAAAAATAACTTCCCTTGATCACAGACTTAAGTATCCAAATGCAACATACAAAGAAGAATCTGAACAGAACTTATATCCTATGCAAAAATAACTTCCCATGATCACAGACCTAAGCATCCACATACAACATACAAAGAAGAATCTGAACAGAACTTACATCCTATGCAAAAAATAACTTCCCGTGTTCACAGACCTGAGTGTAAAATGCAAAACTGTGAAACTCCTAGTAGATAAAACAGAAGACAAACTAGATGATTTTGGCTTTGGTGATGACTTTTTAATGAAGCACCAAAGAAGCAATACACAAAAAGAAGAATTGGTCAGCTCGACTTTGTTAAAATACAAGATTTCTGACCTGCAAAAGACACTGTCAAAAGAGTGAAAAGACAAGCCACGGACTGCGAGAAAATATTGAAAAAGTCATATTTGTTTACAAACTGTTATCTAAAATATATAATGAACTCTTAAACTCCAAAATAACAACATAATCAACCCAATTAAAAAACATCCCAGAGACTCTAACAGATACCTCACCAGAAAAGATATCAAAACTTCAAATAAGCAGGTTAAAAAATATTTAGAAATGCTAATTCAAACAGCAGTGAGAAAAACCTATTAGAATGGCTACAATTCAGAACACTGACAACACCAAATGCTGGGGAGAATGTGGAGCAACAGGAACCTCATTCATCCATTGCTGGTGGGAATGCAAAATAGTACAGCCACTTTGGAAGACAGTTTGGTGATTTCTTAAAAATCAAACATACTCTTAACATACGGTCCAGCAATCATGCTCTTTTGTATTTTTCCAAAGGAGGTAAAAACTTATGTTCACATAAAAACCCACACATGGATTTCATAGTTGCCAAAACTTAGAAGTAACCAAGATGTCTTTCAGTAAATGAAAGGATAAATACACTGTAGTGTATCCAGACAATGAAACATTATTCAGAGCTTAAAAATAAATGAGTGATAAAGCCATGAAATGACATGAAGGAAACTTGAATGTATATTACCAAGTCAAAGAAGCTTATCTGAAAAAGCTACACACTCTATGATTCCAACTATATTGCATTCTGGGAAAGGTAAATCTATGTATTGAATACAGTGATCAGGGTTGCCAGGGATTAGGGGGCAAGAGAGTTGAGTAGGTAGAGCACAAGGGATTTTTAGGGCAGTGAAACCACTCTGTGATACTATAATGGTGAATGTATTTGTCTAAACCTATAGAATGAATAACACTAAGAGTCAGCTCTAATGTAAACTATGAGTCTGGGTGATAATAATGTGTCAGTGTAGGTTAATCAGTTGTAACAAATGGACCACTCTAATGGGATGTAGATATTAGGGAGGCCATGAATGTGCTGGGGAAGAGGGTGAGTGCTATCTCCTGCTAAATTTTACTGTGAACCTAAAACTGCTCTGAAAAATAAAGTTTATTTAAAAAATTAGACCTGATAAACAAATTCATCAAGGTTACAGAGCACAGGAACAATATACAAAAATCAATTATGTTTCTATGTAATTGCAATGAACAATCCAAAAATAAAGAAAAAATATATATTTATAGTATTATTAAAAGAATAAAGTATTGTAAATAAATTTAACAAAAGAAAGGGAAATGTGTACTCTGAAAACCATATAACATTGTTAAAAGATGTTAAAGAAGGTCTAAATAATTGGAAAAGCATCCCATGGTCATGGACCAGAAGACTTAAAACTGCTTAGATGGCAATACTCCCCAAAGTGATCTATAGATTCAACACAATCACCATCAGTACCTCAACTTTTTTATAAAAACTGGCAAGCTGATTCTAAAATCCAAATGGAATAGCAAAAATATCCAAAACAACTTTGAAAGAAAAAAACAAAGCAGGAGTAATCACACTTTCTAATTTCAAAATTTACTACAAATCAGCTTTATACATGACAAAAGGATGGACACACAGACCAAAGTAATAGAAGTGATACTCCTGAAATAAACCTACACATCTACCATCAGATAACTTTTGATAATGCTCCAAGACCATCCAATGGGGACAGAATTGTCTTTTTAATAAACAGTGCTGGAAAAACTGAAGGGCCACATGCCAAAGAATGAAGGTAGAGCCTTACTTCACACCTTTACAAAATTATATCAAAATGGATCAAAAACCTATATGTAAGAACTAAGACTACAAAACCCTTAGAAGAAAACATAGAAGTTTCACAAACTTAAATTTGGCAAAGTATTCTTACATATTACACCAAAAGCACGAGCAACAACAACAAAATTAGACTTCATTAAAGTGACACCACTGAGAAAATGAAAATGCAGAGGATGGGAGAAAATATTTGCAAATCATATATCTGACATGGGACCTGTAACCAGAATTTATAGAGAATTCTTACAGTTCTATGGCAAAGATAACCTAATTAAAAATGGGCAAAATATCTGAATAGATATTTCTCCAAGGATCATATATAAATGGTCAAAAAGCACATGAAAAGATGCTCAACATCATGTCATCATGGAAATGCTAATTAAAGCCACAATAAAATACCACTTCAGACTCACTAGTGCTGGAGAGGTTGTGGAGAAATTGCAATCCTCACACACAGTTGCTGGAAATGTAAAATGGAGCAGCTACTTTGAAAAATAGTCTTGCAACTCTTCAAATGATTAAACACAGAGTTACCATAGGACCCAGAAATTCCACTCCTAGGTACATCCCCAAGAAAAATGAAAATACATATTTACACAAAAACTTGCACACACATGTTTATAGCAGCATTATTCATAGTAGCCAAGAGGAAAACAGCCCAAATGTTCATCAACTGAAGAGTTGCACAAATAGTGATATATTATTGCAATGGAATTTGTTTGGCTGTACAATCAGTGAAGTACTAATAGATGCTACTGAGGGACTATATTAACTTCTCTTCCCCGGGTCCACAAGGGGCGTGGTTTCAAAGGCAAGAACTTGCCAGCGCCATGCCTCTATCTACCTCCCCATCCAGGAGCCCAGAGTTCTTTGTCTAATTTTCCCGCGTGCGGGCTGGGTATAAAGCCCAGGTGAACTTCCTTTGTTTAGAAAGCCCACCGAAAGCTCTGAGGGAGGATGCTTTGATTGTGGGCCAGGCAACACATCCAATATCAGAGTCAAAGATCAATCACTCCAGAGGAAGTTTGGAAAAGCTCCTCTCACTGGACAAGAACTTGAATGGGGCAGGAGTAACTCGGGGGTTAAAATACCCCCTACTCCCTCACCTATATGAACTCCATCTCTCGATCTCCTGCCACGGCAATGTGGGAGCTATCTCTCCCTCTCTCCCTATAGGGATATCTCCTCCAGAATCCCCCCCAATTCTCTCACCATTCTGTCTCTCTGTCAAATAAATCGCTCTCTGTTACCTAACCTCTTCGGATCCATGACATTTAATCAACAGCAAGCTCACCGCGCCGCCAGAACCCTCTCCCCATTCTTGGGTGAGTGAGAGCCCAAGAACCTTGGGTACATCCCATCAGGGAGGGAGCCTAGCCTCCCCTGCGTCCCCGCGACCCCGTGACCCCGGTTACACTACAACACAGATGAACCCTGAAAACCGTATGCTAAGATGCCAACCAATAAAGGCCACACACAGAGATAGAAAGTAGATGAAAGGTTGCTCAAGGCTGGTGGTAGAGCGGGGAATAGAGGCGTATTGGGTGATGGCTAAATGTATGCAGTTTCTGTTTGAGGGAGGTAAAATGTTCTAAAATGGACTGAGATGATGGTTGCACATATCTGTGAATGTACTACAAAACACTGAATTATACACTTTTTTTTTTTTTTTTGAGACAAGGTCTCACTCTGCCACCCAGGCTGCAGTGCAGTGGCATGATCAGGGCTCACTGTAGCCTCAACTTTCCGGACTCAAGTGATACTCCCACCTCAGCCCACGACATGGCTGGGACTACAGGTGCATGCCCCCACACTCAGCTCATTTTTTTGCATTTTAGTAGAGATGAGGTATTACTATGTGGCCCAAGCTGATCTCAAACTCCTAAGTGCGTGTGATCCTCCCACCTCAGCCTCCCAAAGTGCTGGGATTACAGGCTTGAGCCACCATGCCCAGCCAAATTATACACTTTAATTGGGTAAATTTTAAGGCATGTGAATTATATATCAATGAAGTTGTTTTCAAAAAGTAAGAAATTTAAAGTTAAGGCAAAGTAAATATTCAAAGTTGACTGTTATCTATCAGAAACAATGTTTCCTGGTACTACCATTGCAGAGGCATGTAACTGGTATAAATAGCCATAAACAGAAAAGAATTGCTGAGAAAATGAACCGAACTTCTGTTGACAATTATGAAAGTCCTCTTTTGCCTTCTCACTGGTCAATTCCCAGCCCTGCCCTTGGTCTAGGTGGCTATCCTTAATCTAGGCAGAGACTCGGGACCTGAACTGCCTGGACTAGAATCCTGCTCTCCCTCTGGCTTACTGGGCAACTTAGTCAAGTCACTTAAGATCTCTATGCCCAGTTCCTTATTTACATAACAAGCATTCCATAACTGTTAGCACTCAGGACTGTCATTTACTCAGAGGGGGCTTATTTAGAGTCAGGGTTCAGGGTTCTGGCATGGTCTCAAATAGGTCTTATAACTTTGCTGGCTCTCAGCTTCATCTCATGTAGATCCTGTGATTATTGAGAATAAAGAGTTGGCAATGGATGCACTGCATTTCATAGAGCGTGGTGTTGTTTTACTCTGGTATTTTAAAGAATTGTAGAGATTATAATGTCCATTTTTTTTTGACAAAATAGCTGAAGCTCAGAAAAGGAATGAAGCCTGGATCACCTTCAATTCCAGTCCTGGGGACTCTGTTGCTGCCTTCTGCCCTGGTGCCCCCTGAGGCAAGGCACAGAAGGACAGGCCGTTCTTCTTCCAGCTCACACTGCCTTTCCCTAGGTCAGACAGCTGGGCAAGGAGGAGACTGCGTCAGCAGAAAGGAGCATGTGGATTTGGGAACTGGGGCTGCCCCACCTAAATCCCTCTATGGAAACTCTTGGTGCTCTGCCCTCAGGGCCTCTGGCATTCCCTCCCCCACCTTCACCCCAGCTCCCCATCTTCTCTGTCCACTTTCACTGGCTGCAGTCACCCCTCACCCCTGCCTCTGGTGGTCTGTGATGTGTGAAATCTCTAGTTTTGTTTTGCTGTCTACATTGGGCTTCAGTTTGTTTACCTGGGAACCTAAAGTACTGCATCCACCCCAGTCTAACAGCCTCCCAGTTGAAACAGCATTTTCATAGGGTCAGTAAAGGACCCTGAGGATCAGCAGTGGGTGCAATGAGCCCAACTCCTCCTGAAGGTGCTTTTGAGGGGAGAAAAATTAAGCCCCAAAGGAGGAGGATAGAGGCCAGATCTAGAGCTCTGACCTCCAGCTCCCAACCTGGCAGAGACCTGGACCCCTGACCTGCCCTCGGGGTTTGAAAGCTGCATGGCCACCCACAGTTCCCTCTGAAGTCTCCTCTGTTCATGACATCTCCTGACTGCTCAAGTCTCCTCACATGCCCAGACCTCTGCCCTGCCCCAACCCCCACGGGCTGTCTACACTCCCCTCTACCAACCTCTTTAGCTGTTAAGTCTTTTGAGGCACCTCAGTCTTCTTTTGCATCTTTGCATCTTAGCTTTACTCTTAGCTGTATGAAAGAGCATGAAATTACACAAGCCTGTGAGGTGGCCATTCCTCCCAAGAATGCCCAGAGAGGTTAAGGCCTCTTTGACTCACACAAGGTGGCCGGCATTTAGCTTTGCTGGTTTGTTTTTGTGGTTTTGTTGTAATGAGGAGTGAGAAGGGAGCAGGGCACTGAAGACCAGAGCTCCAGGGGCTAGAAGCTTCATTTGATGGCTTGTAGGCTCGGCACACTTCAAGAAGTCCACACAAGCTCAGGTGGGCTATGTCTGTCAAAGTAGGCTTCCAAAATCACTCCACAGTTGTATGTGGCCGGGACAAACCCAGGTGATCCCTTTCCACGGGGCTCAGACTGGAGCTGCCAGTGAAGATCTGCATGGATAACAGCAGGCAGCACAATCGCATTGGAGCATGCACATCGCTACCAAGTGGCCTCCCTTTCCCATTTTGCCAATAGTATTGGGCCTGAGTATCCTTTTATTTTTATTTCAAAAGCTTCTGTTTTACAAGACTTCAACTTCTGGTAATGTGCTCATAAAACACAATTCCAGTGCAAAGTGGCAATGATTAAATTAAGACTTAATGGAGCTTGAAGAGCTGGGGCAGTTCCTACTGGGGAAAACAGAACCTCGTGTGGTCTTTTTGATCAACCAGTCAGCCCATCACGAAAGCAAGTTTCTCCATCAGCAACTCCCATTGCAAGCATTTCCAGCTGAAGAACCAAGTAAATCAAGGAGGGGTTTGCATTGGGAGAAAGGAAAGCCGGTGAGCTTAGAACTTCCATCCTCCTTCTTAATACATAGCCATCATAAGACCTCTGCTTAGTGTAGCTGGCATATGCACCCACATAATTTCCATGGAGCTCACAGTAGCCCTTTGTTTTAGAGGCTTGCTTTTGTCCCCAGGCGAGTACAATGAGTGATGGGCACCCGGACAGGCCTGTGCCTGGCTGCACCTCCTCCATGACTAGCTGGGAGACCTTGGGCAGTTCTGGGAATGTTTCCTCTTGAGAAAAGCGCTGGTATAGGATGCAATGAGAAAATGACAGAAAGCAGAGCAGGCGTCCTCTCGGTACACAGCGGCCGCAGCTGCTGCAATTGTTCTAATCTTGCAAAGAGGCCCCTGTAGCCTAGGACATCATCTGCCTTAGCCGGCAAAATTGCTTACCAGGGCTGGCTGCTGAACCCAGGTCTCGGGTGAGGCAAGGATGAAGCCCCTCTGAGAAATCCCCGTTCTCAATCATCAGATCAAGAACAGTCAGAAGCACATGTTTCTAACCGCAGCTGGAGCCTGGAGTCCAAGAACACTGAAATTAACCCTAGCAGTGAAGGGCAACTCAAGGCAAGTTCTCAGTGGACTTGGTGTTTTCAGGAATAGTCTCATGTTTCCAGCAGAGCCCTTTGTCCATTCCTTTTTCTGATCTTACCCCTCTTTCCCTTGCCCTTTTCACCCCCTTTAGAGTTTGATATATAGCTATTGCTCAGTAAAGTGGCTCTAGCTGGACCTTTTCAGATCTTTGGAGGAAATGGCAATTTTTCACGGCAAAGCGTTTCCCATAGTCAAGTCCTTGGGGGCACATGAGGGGCTGAAGTAAGAGCGTCAGGACTTAGGGGATGGGCCCAGTGCAGTCACACTGGGGGAAAGAGCTTCAAAGAGAAAGTGCCCGCCTCCCTCTTGCCCCCAGTCCTCTGCTAGGGACCTTGTGGTGGGAGTGGGAAGAAGATGAGGCGTGTGACTCAGCTGGTGGGCTGCTACTGACTGCCTTGGTCATCTCAGGCAACTTTCTTCTCTGGGCCTCAGTGTCCCCTCTGGAAAGTGGGTGCCACAGTCAGTGCTGGTGCGGGTCAGAGGAGGTTAAAGTACTGCTTTCTCACAGCGTAACCTCTCTGCCTCATGTCACCCCTAGAGTCTGGTCTTCCCTGGCTGTGGGGAGGACTCTTAAGGTGGGGCAAGACAGCGGTGGTGCGAGAAGGCGATTAGCTGGGGTCTCTGCAACTGTGTGTGGAAGCTGCAGCGCAGAGGCCTGAATGTGCATTAATTGGGACGGAGAGGAGGAGAACATCCTGCAGTCCCTCCTCAAGCCGGGAGCTGGGATGTTTGTGTCCCTGGAACAGTGGAGGCCAGGGTGGGGGCTACTGCCAGGGACTCCTGCCTGAGGGCTGGGAGGTGGCCCTTATGCCGAAAACCTCACCTCTCTGTCCTGCATCTTTGGTGGGTCAAATCAGAGCCTGGCACCAAAGTCAGTACCACCCAGGAACTTGCCATGAAGTCCCCAAACCCAACCACCTGTGTTCACAGCTCCACCCCAGGAGGGGCTGCAACACAGAGGGGGCTTTACCAGCAGGGATGTAGCAGGAGCGGCCATGGGAAACAGCTCTGCAGCACCGAATGGGGAAGGCAGGAGTTTATGACGGCCAGGAGCTGGGCGATGATTTGTGCAGCTCATCTAACAAAGAGAGGCTTTGCCTTTGTACAGGCTTACACTCTAGATATTTCGTATGAAAAAATCTTAGGTTTACAGCTCTAGTCTTGGGTTTACAGTTTTAGAAATCATATATGAAAAGGTTCTGGGTTTACAGCTTTAGGAACTACATGTGAAAGGCTTCTGGTCTCTGGATGGAGGAGTGGGGTGGGGGTTTGATCTTCTTTAAGTGAAAACAGTATCTTCTGGAGAGGTTCCCCAATACCAAGCGTGCTATTTACAGGAAGGTGATTCAGGAAGCACCAGCTAGCCAGCCTTTTCTTCTCTTGAAATGCAGTGTGGAAGTCAAGGGGGAGGTGATCCCAGATGCCTAGGTCTCCTTCCTCAGGGAACTGCCTGGGCATCAAAGCTCCGGGCAGAAGCCACACTGCCTTGGCAGGGACCTCTCAGCTCCCAGCAGCAAACTCTTGCTGAGGAGGCTCATGCACACACAGGCTCCTGAGCCCTTTACAGAGGGGCACAAAGCTGCAGCTCTCAGGCCTCCAGGGATATGTCCCCAGGGATAAGCACCCCCATGGAGCAGATGGAGACCCCTCCCTTTACTTGGAGGGAGGAGTCGAGCATGGGTCAGGGCTCCTGACATCCGCAGGCGAAGGCCCCAAACAAGACCAGGCGGCCTCCTCCCTGTGTCGCTGGAAATCCTCTAGGATGTAGAAACCAGTAAGAAACAATCTTTTTTCAAATTACCACAGGTCAGGCAAGCATGCAATGGTCTAAATATACCTGTTTAAAAGACAATAAATTACTGCCTCACCAAGAAAAATAAAATACTGCTCCCCACCTCAACCCCCACAAAAAAACTAACCATCTGAAAGCAGGCACTACTTCCTCAGAGCCTTTGCTGATGACCCTGCCTGCTTTGCAGGTAGCTTTTCATTGTGTTCTTTTAATGACAAGATGCCCACTTGGGACACCTTTCCTTGTGTTTGCTGGAGCATTTTGAGGAAAGGATCTTCAGCTTTCTCCTGTTTTTTCAGGATTCCATACATTTTGCCAATTTTGTGAGGGGTAATGGGCCCAGGCAGGTGATGCCTTTGAGACTTTCTGCAACATCCCAGGACGCCCATGGAAGGAAGGCCCCTGTGTGGAGATGCTGGACTGCTGTAGCCGGAGCAGCCGCGGGAACACCGAATGCAGGAGGAAGGGGGGGTTTATTGTTATTACGGCCGGGAGCCTGGCGATAATTTGTCCAAAACACAGCTCGTCTAACAAAGGGAGGTTCAGCCTTTATATGGGCTTTTACTTTAGATATTAAACGTGAAAGAATCTTAGGTTCATAGTTTTAGGACTCACATGTGAAAAGGTTTTGGTTTACAGTTTCAGGAATCACATATGAAAGGGTTCTGGTTAACAGTTTTAGGACTCACATGAGAAAAAGTTTCTGTTTACAGTTTCAGGAATCACATATGAAAGGGTTCCGGTTTACAGTTTTAGGACTCACATGTGAAAAGGTTTCTGGTTTGATCTTGTTTTAAGTAAAAATAGTGCCTTCTGGAGAGTTTCCCAAGGCCTCACCTGTCACCTATAGCGCCAGTCGGTCAAACTTTTCTTCTATTGAAATGC
>CAUYQU010101740.1:0-22559 GCA_963574635.1 Cheracebus regulus | reverse complement strand
TTCTTTTGCTGTTTCTTTCTTTCTCCTTTTCTCTCTTTTTCTAAAATCTCTTCCTCTTTCTTTCTCTTTCATTCTTTTTTCTTTCTTTTGCTGTTTCTTTCTCCTTTTCTCTCTTTTTCTAAAATCTCTTCCTCTTTCTCTCTTTCATTCTTTTTATTCTAAAAAAAAAACAAAAAAAAAAAAAAAGAAAAGAAAATTAGGGATGAGTGAGCTGAGCTGAGTGATTTTGTCCTGACACAGAAAATGTATATGAAGTGGCTCAGTCATCATCTGTAGGAATTCAGAAAGGAAATGGAGGCAGTAATGTGAGACTAACATGTTCTCAGGATTCTTTCAGCGCAAAGGAAGCTTCCTCTTGGGAGGCAATGGCTCCCTCCTGCCTACGGGATCCATCCAACACCTGCTGGTATGGGTCCCATGGCCAGGAAGGTCCCTGTCCTTACTTGTGTGCCAGCACTTCGCTTACTCCTTCTCTTGTTCTGTTTCTTCATTCAGCCTGCCATGTTCTCCTTTTGAGCCCTCCAACCCCTCACTTCCCTGTTTTAGGAAGAGAGTCTAGAGTGAAACACTTGTGTTCCACTCCTGGCTCCACTGTTTCCTAGCTATGTGACCCCGGACAAATCACTTAACATTTTTTTAATGACTAGAAAATGTGTGATAAAAATATCTACATCATAAGGTCATTGTGAAAATTAGGGGAAAGAATTCACTTGGAGCACTTAGAACCACTCTGGCCCTCAACAGATAGTGACCAACATGAGGATTACATTAGTGTGGCTTAAATATTACTTTAATAAAATGTTACACAGCCTAACTCCATGCCCCTAAATCTTCTTTTGATTCCCAGTTCCTTTTCTGTCTATGTTTAAACTTCATACCAAACCTCCTGACTTTAGTTTCAGTCACCCTAAGTTGCCTTTCAATTATTAATAATAATACCTAAACTTTATTGAACCATTGTGTGTCAGGAACTTTAACTCTATATGTCACCTAAATTGGTTTCATCACCATGGTGACCATACAAGAATATTATTATCCTCATTTTACTGATAGTGAAACAGACTCAGGGAGGCAAATAGTTTATCCAAATCCAAACAGTAAATGGAAAACACCATAAGTCCAGTTCTTTTTGCAAACATAAAGCCCATCCTCTTACTCTATGCTCTCTCCCAGTGTTTTCATATGCATGGAGAAAATAAGTATTTTCACATGCATGGATCTGTTCCTTCTGATTTCACTCTAAGCATTTTTCTACTAGGAATATCTTCTATTTCTGTGATTCTTATAAGAGCTATCATCTCTAGCACAGTGTTGGAAATTCCATAGGTACTTGTGAATTGTTCATTTAGATACTCAGAAAAGAATACATCTATAAATAGTTCTTTGGTAACATACTGACAAATGTGTTTGCCCCCTATGAAGGCCATTAGTAGCTATATAGAGGATTAATTTATAAAGCTCAGATGTCTTTACAACAGGGGCCAGGCGCGGTGGCTCCTGCCTGTAATCTCAGCACTCTGGGAGACCAAGGTGGATGGATCACCTCAGGTCAGGGGTTCAGGACCAGCCTGGCCAACATGGTGAAACCCCATCTCTACTAAAAATACAAAAATTAGCCAGACATGATAGCACACACCTGTAGTCCCAGCTACTCCGGAGGCTGAGGCAGGAGGATTGCTTGAACCCAGGAGGTGGAGGTTGCAGTGAACCAAGATTGTGCCACTGCACTCCAGCCTGGGCGACAGAGAGACAGAGTGAGACTCCATCTCAAAAAATGTCTTTGCAACAAATTCAATCTGTTTGTTGAACAAATATGTCAATATATCTGGACAGTAAGAACTTAAGGAAGTCACCTAGCACTTTGGGAGGCTGACGTGGGCGGATCATCTGATGTTAGGAGTTCAAGACCAGCCTGACCAACATCGTGAAACTTCGTCTTCACTAAAAATGCAAACATTAGCCAGACGTGGTGTCATGTGCTCTGATCTTAACATGAATGACCATGGGGACTCAAAGACACATTCCTGTGGAAGGGATCTGCCATTTACCTCTTGTGACTATGACCAGGGTTATCAGTGTGGCCCTGAAGCAACAATTGCAGCTATACTATAATGTGCACTCTGCCTCTACAACCTTCAGCAAGCCCCTCATTCTAAGCCAGGGTAGAATGGTTTATCGCTACCAATGGAGACTGTCCTAGTCGTTAGTTCTTTTCAACATCACACAAAAATTAAAGCTATGAATTAATAGAATAATTTTATTTAGGCAGTATTATTTCCAAAGAATGTTTCATAACTAGCTCATAAAGAACAAACTGGGGTGATTTGTTTAATTCTCTTATCCACAGGGAAATATCTGAAGAGCAGATTTTATAGAGAAATTTTCATTGCCAAGAGCAAGAAAAACTAAAATATCTTTGTTCTGTTTCAAATTATTGTACCTTTATGTGTCTGATTTCCTGTAATTTGTTGTTTGTTTGTTTCCTTTTGGCTTTGGAGATTAACATGAGAAGGTTCCTTTGCAGGGCTCATTCAAATAACTAACCTTGTCTGCTAAGTCACAGAGATTTCAGATACAGCCATCACAGACATAATGACTCTGATAATAACACAGTCGCTAAATTATGATCTGAGCTTGGAAATAAAAGAGAAGAAGTTGAAAGAATCCTATTTTCAAGATAATATCTCTGAATACGTCCTTGCAAATGAGAACAAGTAAGAAGAAACAAAGAGACTATAGGATACACAGACAAGATTATTTCTAAATAAAATGCCTTTCAGAATTTTCTGTGACAAGTCAGCAACTTTTAAATAAGTCCCTCACAATTTCAGAGCTGCAACTGGTTTAATTAATTACACTCGTCATTTCCTTACTGGGTGGTGCAAACCATTCCCATTTTACAATGCACTGAGAATATCAATATCATAGAGCTGTAGCATTCACTCACTCATTCAATATTAACTTATTATGCATTGCTGTGCTACATGTCTTTCTTAATTCATTCTCTACCCTTGCATCATTGGGGTTAAGGGAAGGGAGGCAGAAAAGAATGGTAAGATTTGATCCTTGCCTTCTAGAGTCCTATATTTGCAGAGATAAGATAAAGACACATGAAATGGTGAAGAAGTCATCCAACACTGCAGGTGGCTAATGCCGAAGTGAGTGGGGCAGGTGCTGCTATGGGAATTCGGAAGAGGTTGGAAAAGCTGAGAAGAGCCTCAGAGAAGAAGGTGGAATAAGAGTTGGACTTTGGTTGGGTGCAGTGGCTCACAGCTGTAATCCCAGCACTTTGGGAGGCCGAGGAAGGAGGCTTGCTTGAGCTCAGGAGTTTGAACAAGCCTTGGCAACATAGTGAGACCCCATCTCCATGAAATAAAAACTTGGCCAGGTTTGGTGGTACATGCCTGCAGTCTCGGCTACCCAGGAAGCTTAGGTGGGAGAAGTGCTTGAGCCCAGGAATTCAAGGCTGCAGTGAGCCATGATTGCACTACGGCCCTCCATCCTGGGCTGACAGAACAAGGCACAGTCTCAAAAATAAAAAATAGAAAAAAAAAAGTTGGAATTTGAGCAATTCAAAGTCTAAAGAGTCTATAAAGAGGATGTGGGAGAAGAAGAGAACCTGAAAAGGAGGGAGTGGTGTCCACAATTCATGTACTTGGGACCGAGCATTGCTTACTCATACAAACTGACAAGAGCAAGATTATACGGGAATAGCTGAGATACGGCCATTCAGGCCAATGGAATGGGAATCTAAGACACCTTGAATCTTCAAAATACCTTTAGAATACATCAAATTATTAAAAATTACTTACATTTTGATGTGACTGGTAAAGAAACTTATAATCCATACATACCCAAGAACTCATACATGAATGTTCACAGTAGCATTATTCATAACAGCCACAAAGTGGAAACAACCCAAATGTCCATCAATGGATGAAAGAGTAGATAAAATGTGATATATCCATGTAATGGAATAATATTTGGCAATAAAAAGAAATGAAATGCTGATACAAGTTGTACCATGGATGGATCCTGAAAACATTATGCTAATGAAAGAAGCCAATCACAAAAGGCTGTATATTGAGTGGTTCCCTGTGTACAAAACATCCAGAAGAGGCAAACGCACAGACCCAGCCTAGGGCTGAGGGAGTTGGAAGGAAATGGGGAGTGGCTGCTACTGGGTATGAGTTTTCTTTTGAGGGTGATTAGAAATGTTCTAAATTGGTCATGGTGATGGTTGTAGTTGTACCACTCTAAATATAGTAAAACCCCTGAATTGTACACTTCAAATGGGTGAATTCTATGGTATGTGAATTATATGAAGTGAAGCTGTTATTAAGAAACAAACTACTAAGTGTTTTCTCTAGGGAATAGGGTCTAGGATTATAAGATAGAAAGTAGGTGTAACACTACCACCAATTTTTTTTAGAATCAGTATAGCCGACTGTCTCATCCTATTCTGGCTCTTTTAAGAATATAGGCTTTTTAATTTCCAGCTGGGCGTGGTGGCTCACGCCTGTAATCCTAGCCCTTTAAGAGGCTGAGTGCGGTAGATCACCTGAGGTCAGGAGTTCAAGACCAGTCTTATCAACATAGTGAAACCTCGTCTCTACTAAAAATACAAAAAGTAGCCGGGCATGGTGGCTCAAGCCTGTAATCCCAGCTACTTGGGAGCCTGAGGCAGGAGAATCACTTGAACCTGGGAGATGGAGGTTGCAATGGGCAGAGATAGTGCCACTGCACTGCAGCCTGGGTAACAGAGTAAGACTCCATCTCAAAAAAAAAAAAAAAAGAATATAGGCCTTTTAATTTCCTAAACCTGCTAACCCCCAATTTTAAATTCACTTTCATTTTTTCAAAGAAAAAAAAGTAGAGTAACAGGACACTGGTGGGTGGGGGAGGGGGAGTGTCTTGGGAATCCCTGATAAATATATTGTGTTCAATCATTTCTGACCATTCCCTAGATTCCATTTGATTCCTGAAGGAATTAAAGTTACTGAATTTCAATTCATTCCAGCAACCATTTATTGAGTGCCTGTCTTGAGGCAAGCACACAAGGCAAGCAAGGGTAGGGTGAGGATAGGGAGATGAATAAACCAATTAAATTTTATTTCAAGAAAGACATCCATTCTTCGAAGTGCTTACCACCCCAAATAAGTGCACAGCAACCTAAAAGAACAGGGAAACTAAGTGCTGTGCACTGTCACAAACTCTCAGGCTGAGCAAGACAATAATTTGACCCAGTGTTTCTAAAAGAATTTACATGAATATAATTTGGGAAGTGTTTGCCAAAAATAGGAATCCTAAGCCTTACTCCAAACTAACTGAATCAATGTCTCCTAAGAGGGATGTCCCAGAAATATATATACTATATCTATATAACATTAACTTCACTCCATCCCACAAAATTCCTCCAATCTACAACACTGAGATGGTTTGCAGTGATTACGAGGCCTGGTGTAAATAACTAAACCAGCATTTCCCTAATTGTATTCTGCAGTAAACTAGTTATTCAAGTACTTAATAGGTATTCTTTAGGGGGAAAAAAAAGGATTCTGAGATCAAATAAGTTTTGGATATCTTTTGGTTAAATAAAATTTAATTGGTTTATTTATTGCAGAATGCTAAGAGATATCAGTGGGTGACTGGGTGCTTTGAATCTTTTGAGAAAGGCACAGAGTATGGTGACTATCAAACTTATTTGACTAGGGACCTGTTTTTTTCACATGTATCAACAGGCGCAGGAAATTAATAGCTAGAAACTCATCTACCACATACAAGAAGTATGAGAGACTCTGGAAAATGATATGATCTATTTCTAAATAGAAAAAGAAACATTTAATGTAAAAGGATAATATACGACAAGGCTCCTCTATAGTTTCCAAACATGGCATACCAGGGTACAGAAGGATGGGTACAGGTCCAGATCGGATAAAGTCGTAACATGATTATTCGGCAGTAAGTTCCTGGTCACCAGGAGTCCCAGCTGTCTAGAACGAAACTATTTCATGATCTTGGGATGAAGTCAGTAACTTTCTTAGCTAGAAACCAATGGCTAAAGGATTGAGACCTTCAACCCTGGACCTGGCTTCTAACCTGAGTTTCCCAGGGTCAGCGGAAAAAATATCAGAAGAAATGGCCTAGTTTCCCAATCTCAGTGGCATCACTGTCCAACCAGTCAGTCACCTAAGCCAAAAGTGGGAGTTCCTCTTCCTTCGTAAGCTAATTAGTCATTAAACTTGCTGCATTTATGACTTAAATATTTTTTTAGTTCACTTCCTCCTCTCTATCCCCACTACTACTGCCCTAGTTCAGGCTTCCAACAGCTCACGCCTATACTATTTCCATAGCTTTCTAATTGGACTCCCTGCCTAAATTCTTCCTCTCCTCAAATCCATCTTCTACCCTGACCAATGCACAGCCGATCAAACCACTTTCCAGTTTAAAAATCTGTCAATGGCTCCCAATTATCTACTGCAAATAATTTCTTTCACAGTATGTTCTATAAAACATCAATACAGTGTGTGATCCACAAAAAAGGGCTCCTTTCACATGGGAGGCTAGGTATTTTTAAGTATAGGTACAATGATGAGAACTACCTATCAGTATCTGATATGTCTCCAGTACAGCAGACAGGTCCAATAATTCCTTGGAGACTAAGGACACAGAGCAAGGCCCAATCGGTAAACTGGGAAATGCTTCCAAAGTCTATCAACATCCTTGTCTAGAGAATCTCAGAAGTCATTTAACACAAATGCTGATAGGACAATGGATACTTTTTATACTTCTAAAAAAAAGATATAGTTTATAGCCAGAGCCTGCTGAATGGCCTCATTTTCTGCAGGAAGGCAATCTGGAACTTCAAAACTATACATCTTCCATTAAATACATGGAGGTGAGGCTTTGTGTTCACAGCATATTTGCAAGCTCTAAATTAGGAACTGGAAATTCAAATACCCTAAGAATCAGATGAATCACAGCTGACAAAATTCTGGCTGAGTTTCCAGAACAAGGTGTCCCATGTGTACCCTTCCCCCAACCTCCTCAAGACATCTTCTTACAAAAGTAGTCACTAAGTTAGACTCAAATCTTCCACATTTGAGTTGGCTGCTGGCTGGCACTGAAAGCCAGCTTCTCTATGTAAATACAGCACTCAAATAAAAATTCTAACAGCTAGTTGTACATCTTACAGCCAGAACATATTTTAGTTAAAAGCAATATAAATCAAAACATTCATAGAATCTAGATTATGCATTTCACATCCTTTTTCTATCTTATTTGTGTCCTTTTTTTTTTCTCGCTCTTACATTTTGAGGCTAAATTTACCCAACTTAAATTTGGAATGTGGGATGAATAATTTTTTTTAGCTACTTTTATATCTGTGTAATTTCAAAACCAAAGCAGAACAATATCATATTTATCAACATACTATTCAATCCTAATAAAATCTTGCTATAATATCTTGCATAATTTGCATAGTTCTTCATATTGTACCTCTGATTCACACACACACTCATTCATTCATTCATTCAAAATATCAGAACTAGTGAAAAGCATCCATAACAAATGGTAACAGTGTACTTCAGTTATAAGATCTGCCTCACCCTTCTTATAACACTGCACTCTACACTAGTAATAATTCGAGAATTTGAGCTATAAAAATTAGAAATCAATTTTAAGTGTTTTATTTTATAAGCACTTAAATTGTGAAAATAAAACAACCTAAGCAGTGTTCATATAATACGTATGCTAGCTTATGTTTCATAAAACCCCTTAGGTATATTTAAAGACTCATGCAATACCTCTCCAGAGAGTGTCTCTGTATACCATACACCAAGCACACACCCTTCTAGGAGTAAACATCTGAACCTTAGAATCTTATCAAAATAAACCACAACTGAGACTCATGGCAATCCTTTTATTCCTTATTACTGGAATTGGCTCTCTGCTGTGGCCATTGGCACAGTTCTGTAAGCATAAGGACCAGCTCTCACCACTGAGAACAGCCTGGCTTTGACCCTGCAAATATTGCTAAATGTGGGGAGAAAATCAACTTCCCCCGAGTTCTCCTTACCTTAAGAATAATGGCTAATCAGAGAGGTGAGGCATCTGCTGGCTTGGGCATATGACCACGACTATCACAATCTGTCCCAGGATGGGCAGTGAAGGAAAAGGTGACCATAAGCAACACCAATGAGAGCACCTTCTGTTTCAGAGACTGGAGGGTCATGCTCTTCCCATGTCCCAGTGATGGGTCACATGTCCCAATCGTTGGCCAATTGGTCCACCGGCCAAGGGTTAGTGTTCTTTCTGCACTCAGGATTCCAGTATCTAGTCAGTGCGTGAATCTACTCCCTTCTACATTTTGCAAGTCTTAGCAATGGAAAGTAAGGGCCTTCATTATATCTGATCACAGCTTTCAGAATTCCACTAGTTTCACTGGTTTCCCCAAAACATACTCTCAACATTTCTAATTAAAGTATAACACATGTATAGAAATGTGCACATATCATACGTGTACATCAATGGATTTTCACATATTTTACACACTGTGAAACCAGTGGCCAAAGTTGATTTTTAAATAGAGACACACAGGGTCTGTTTTAGCTTTACTAAAAATTGTAAGACTTGGCCTCCAAGCTAGTATCATCCATGTAAAGGAAATGCTTCTCTTAGCATCCCCACCCCTGCCCAGTCAATGTATCTTTTAATAAGGAGGCTGTCATCAGAATTGCAAAATCTCACAGCTAATCTGTGTTCTTCCCACCCTGTTCCCAATGTTATATGTGGTGGGAATCACAATGTGATGACATTTGTAGCAATCCTGAAAATTATTCTGGCCTGGCCATGGCAATGGAGCAGATCTAAGCCACAAGTTGGTCGCATTCACACTTTCCTATATCTTTTCATTCTCCACAGAGACTTTTGGGTATTTGAAGGCAATCATGAAAGGCTTCTTAGCTTAGCTTCTCAAGCTTTCTCTATAAAGCTAACATTTAAATATTTTATTTGCTCCTATTGCTAGACATTTTGTTGAAGTACTCAAGGTCTTCATCAAAGCAACAGTACAGGAATTAAAACCCAGGAGACTGATTGCAGTGAAACTATTCTCACATATGAAAACCAACACCTATCTCCAATGGAAGATAACCAACAATAGCTCCTTCAGAGTGTCACCAGCATCTTCAGAGGTGTGCTTTAAGAATGCCTTCAAGCTAAGCGCAGTGGCTCTGGCTATAATCCCAACACTTTGGGAAACTGAGGCAGGAAGATTGCTTGAGCGCAGGAGTTTGAGATCAGCCTGGGCAACACAGTGAGATCCCACCTCTACAAAAATAAAAATAAAAAATTAGCCAGACATGGTGGCAGGCACCTGTAGTCCCAGCTACTCAGAAGAATGAGGTGGGAGGATCACTTGCGCCCAGGAGGTCTGAGACTGCGGTAAGCCATGATTGTGCCACTGCATTCTAGCCTGGGCAACAGAGGAAGACCCTGTCTCAAAGAAAAAAAAAAAGAATGTCTTCAAATTGTATGCTTTCATCTACTTATGAGAATATACACTCAGACAATACAGTAATACAGATGGAACGAAATCACCTCTCTAAACCACCTTCCGCCCTTCCCCACTCTGCTCTTGCACTGCGTGGCTAACCTGTAAGCTCTGCTCTTTGGCTTCTGGTTGAGTTTGGCCAAAAGATGCCCTAGCAGGGATCAGACTAAGGGAGAATAAGATTGGGGTATTTCTTCTCTGGGTTCCTCCTTGTGGGATGCTCCAAAGCTGGCTGTATCCATCCACGGGGAAAGCGGCATCCTTCTCAAGGCCACACCCTTTCTAGGGGTGCTCACAACTCTGCAGTTACTAGCCATGGGGGTACAGCACTATCCCTTGAGGTTTCCTTGCACACTACCAATACCTTTCCATTTTATTAAACCCTCTCAATTTATCCTAATTTGAGCATGTTGTCAGGGACACTCTCCACCCCCACCCCCAGAACTTACAGTTCCTCATACCTTTTACAAATACTGCTGTTCCTTTTACCTTTTAAAAATTATGCAATATGAATCATGCAAATGTTTCTTTGAATTGGAAGCTTGTGGAGATGAATTGTAAATGAGAAAAGCAGAGAATAAAAATGAAATTCGGATGCTTATGGCTAAGGCCAAAGGTAGCAGTAACTTGCAACTGTCATCAAGGCCTGCATACAAATCATGAGAGCTCTAACATTTCCCTAAAACACAAAACCTCTTTGTGACATTCTCTAGCATTGAAATTTTATGTTCATTTAAGTTTTATGGGTGTATTATCATTCTAATCCATCAACGACTTGGGACTTCAAACCATATCATAAAGCAATATCAAACAAAAGCTTGAAAGAAATTGGGAAGTAAATCTGGTCTCCAAGTAGATAAAGTTCTCACCATTTGGGTCAGAGAGCAATCTGATCTCTGTTTTGGAGATTTGCCCAACTCCCAACTGCTTTGTAAGCTGTCAAGCACCATACAAATAATATGATTATACCACTCTTCAGGTTTATTCCAGTTTTTTAGAGTATTAACCCTTGGAATTTGGCATCATAAAAAGAATATTGCTCTAGAAAGAAATGTGAGGGAGGCTCTAGGTCCAGTTCTACGGCAAATTGGGTCATTCTAAGCAAGTAGCCTAATTTCTCTGGGCCTCAGTTGTTTCATCTTTGAAATGATTAGGGCATATAAAACTTTCCCAGTTTTCATGTGTTATTTTTAAGCCAAATTATTACAACAGAGAGTAAATAAATTCTTCCTATAGAATCTGGAGGTCATATTCTAAAGTTGCTTTCCACAATCAAGAAACTTCTTTGAAGTCTTATATTTCAAGTTAAAGTGGCTGAACTAAATTGGTTGTTTTCTGAACCAAAAAAAAATGTATAATGTAAAAATGTTTTACAATGCTCACCAATATATATACATCTTAAAATGTGTTAATCCTTTGATCCAGTAATTCTACTTCTAAGAAGCTGTTTTAGAGAAATGTTCCATGTGTACACAAAGATTCATATAAAAGAATGTTGGGCCAGGCACAGTGGCTCACGCCTGTAATCCCAACATTGTGGAAGGCTAAGGCAGGTGGATTACCTGAGATCAGGAGTTTGAGACCAGCCTGGCCAACATCGTGAAACCCCGTCTCTACTAAAAATACAAAAATTATCTGGGTGTGGCACACACCTGTAATCTCAGCTACTCAAGAGGCTGAGGCAGGATAATTCCTTGAGCCCCAGAGATGGAGGTTGCAGTGAGCCGAGATCGGGCCACTGTACCCCAGCCTGGTGAACAGAGTGAGACTCTGTCTCAAAAAGAAAAAAAAAAAAGAATGTTAACTGTAGCATTTATCTGTAGGACTGAAAATGAAAAATAGTCTAAATCTCTATCAGTGGGAAAAATTCATCATGGCTAAATCGCACTGCACAGCAATTATGTCACTTTTTATTAAAAAGAATTAATTGATATTGGGAAAAAAATCCATAGTACATTTTTAGGTGAAGAAAGCAAGTCACAATAATATTTATTATGATCTTATTTGCATTTTTAAAGATTACAAATATGATATGTTTGCTTGTAAGTACAGTTTTCTAAATATTCCTGCTTGCCAGTGAATAAAAATGGATACCCACTGAATTGTTAAGAATGACTACCAGTGGGGAGGAGAACAGATTGGGAAGTCATCGAAGAAGACTAATTTTGTATACTCTGTGGTTTCGTACTGTTTAAAATTTTTTTCCCAAATACTCCCATTTCACTGAATTTGAGCCATCAATGATTTTAAGATTCAGTATTAGAAAATGTATTACTAAGGGGAAAAACCACCAATAAAACTGCAAAACAACATTAGTTTTAAGATGTAGCCCTGCGTTAGTCATGTTAAATATGCAAGGAAAAGTGTGCCTTTGGATCAATAAAGTAAAAAATATGCCTTTAGGGATTTTTACAATATAGAAAAATACTGTCACTGGCACTATAAGACTATGCATCATGTTTTATGTACCAAATTTTTGGTTTTTAGTTAACTAATATGAAACGTGACTATCATGTGGTCTTTCTTTTTGAAATCTAAGGTCTATCTAGCCGTAATTTGTGTGGTAATTCCTTACCCTGCTCTACAATATCCTAGCACCTCACAAAGGGTCCTGTGCATCATAATTAAATGTTCTGTCCTCCCCTACCTTATCAACTTCACCTTGGTTCTGTCCCTATATTCGAAGTGTTAACAACATGGTCAAGTGAGATGATTTGAAAATTTGATAAATAGGTTCTTAATTCTATCACTTGGATCAACAGAGCCATTGAATCAAGTAAAGCCCAAGACATTAACTCTAGGACACCATTTGAAATTAGCTGAGGTGGGGCCAAGCGTGGTGGCTCACACCTGTAATCCCAGCACTTTGGGAGGCCAAGGCAGGTGAATCACAAGGTCAAGAGATCGAGACCATCCTGGCCAACATGGTGAGACCCTGTCTCTACTAAAAATACAAAAAATTTGGCTGGGCGTGGTGGCACATGCCTGTAGTTCCAGCTATTTGGGAGGCTGAGGCAGGAGAATTGCTTGAACCTGGGAGGCAGAAGTTGCAGTGAGCCGAGATTGCACCACTGCACTCCAGCCTGGCGACAGAGCAAGACTTCATCTCCAAAAAAAAAAAAAAAGAGAGAAAAAGAAGAAAAAAAGAAATTAGATGATGTTAAGCTATCAATAATAACTTTTTGGAAATAAGCTAGGGAACTAATTTGTTTATGCACTAATTTTTTTATGAACTAATTTTAGCATGACATTTGCCATAGTTTTCTAGCTTGATGATAAATATCTGTCCCCAACTCTTACGTTGTTCAAACATTATTTAAAGGGCTGTTTGAGAGACGGGGCTCAAGTCAAGATTGCCTTTTTCTCTCTCATCTTTGCATCTTTTCACCTTATCATAGATGGAACTTAACCAGGCGAGGCACAATTATTCCTTTTAAAAGTAATGAATGACTTTTAAAAGTAATGACTGTCTCCTAGAATTGATTGCATTCCTGGGGTTTTTCAATTGATGAATTATTGGTTTTAGAACATCCCAAAGGATAATAATAATGAGCTGAAGAAAACTCTGTGAAGCAAGAAAACACTGAACAACAAATATTCTTGATGATTAGGCAGTATAATCACAAAATATATTCTTGATGATTAGGCAGTATAATCATTATTTTAAATATTTTTATATCAACAATCTGGTAGTGTACAGCTCAGACACCTTAGCCAAGAAGGAAAAATAATTTAAAGCAGAATTACTTTTCCTCAATCATCAGTAAGAGTTAGGAGAAATTTACTTCTCAGAAAGCTTTTTTTTAAAATTTTTTTTCTTAGAGATGAGACTCAAGTGTTTCCAAGCTCAAATCACTGTGGGCTGGAAGTGCACCATGGGTATTGGCAAGCAAACGAGCAATAGACAAAGCAACCTTTTTCGCTTCAAGAATTAAAAGTCTTAAATAAAACATTTTCCTTTTCAAACATCTACCCCACTCAAAGAGATGCACCACACATACCTTCTTCCTTCAAAGATTCTGAAAAGGGCAAGCATCCAGACTCAAGGTCCAAACACTGACACCTTACTCAGTATGTACAAAACACCGTGGTAACTGATCACTTCAAAAAGCAAATGACATATGGTGACATTTTTATCTTAACTGAAGAAATGGCTTGTCAGAAAAAAGTACAAAAGTTTGGATGTGAAGAAACCTTAGAAAATGATCTACTCAAACTTATTCATTTTATAAGAAGGAAAAACTGAGTCAGAGATTAAGTGACTTGCCATTAGGAGAAATACTTAATGTAGGTGACAGGGGGAGGGATGCAGCAAACCACCGTGGCATGTGTATTCCTATGTAACAATCTTGCAAAATCTGCACACATACCCCAGAATTTAAAGTAAAAAAAAAAAGTGGCAAAGATCAAGATTTCCAACTCCCAGCATTGTTTCAATTACACTTTACCACCTGCTTTTCTAAAACAACATACAATGACCTAACCATAGGGATTTAGGAGATTACTGAATTCCTTTACCTGTCAACCACTGTAAGATTTTTGGAAATCACTGTCAAAAACCATGCATGGCTCTGAAAGTAAAACAACGAACTTGGTGGGACTATCAGAACCTATAGAGGAAGGGGCATATTTAGTTACTGAAACTGTAACTACATTCATTATGTGTATAACAATAATGGCAGATAACATTTATCTGCTTTTAAGGGCTTTATACACATTAACTAACTTAATCTTCGAAACCACCCAAAAAGTAACTTCTGTTATTATTGACAGGGATAAGGAAACCAAGACACGGAAAGTTTAAGAAATATACCCAGGCCAGGCGTGGTGGCTCACACCTGTAATCCCAGCACTTTGGGAGGCCAAGGTAGGCAGATCACAAGGTCAGGAGTTTGAGACCAGCCTGGACAACTTGGTGAAACCCCGTCTCTACTAAAAGTACAAAAATTAGCCAGGTGTGGTGGCAGGCACCTGTAATTCCAGCTACTCGGGAGGCTGAGGCAGGAGAATTGCTTGAATCCAGGAGGCAGAGGTTGCAGTGAGCCAAGATCACACCATTGCACTCCAGCCTGGGCAACAGAGCAAGACTCCATCTTGGGAAAAACAAAAAATAAAGAAATATACTCATGGCCATGAGGTAGGTAAGGAGAAGTCAGGATTCAATCTTCAATCCCTGGCAATATGGCACTGTCTCCAGTTTTTTTTTTTTTTTTTTTTTTGAGACAGGGTCTCATTATGTCACCAAGCCTGAAGTGCAGTGGCATGATCACACCTCACTGAAGCCTCAACCTCCTGGGCTCAAGGATCCTCCTGCCCCAGCCTCCTGAGTAGCTTGGACTACAGGCACACGCCACCATGCCCTGCTAATTTTTTTTTTTTTGTAAAGATGGGATTTCGCCATGTTGCCCAGACTGGTCTCAAACTCCTGAGCTCAAGTGATCCACCCACCTGTGCCTCCTAAAGTGCTGAGATTACAGGCGTGAGCCGCCGTGCCTGGTCTGTCTCCACTTTTGATCATGACACTATTATACTACACCACTTTTTTCATAATACAAAGCACAAAAAGTAAACCTGAAATTCTCCTGGATGATAGATATGCCCAATAGAAGACAAAATTTAAGTTTTATGGAGATTTAAAAAGATCTAAAAACAATTTCAACTACAACCTTATCACTCACCAAACTTTTCAACAAAGCTGCAATAGAAATAACACTGAAGTTCAGAATCTTTTCCCTATATGAAGCTCAAGCTAAAAAGAAAAGAGAGATTAAGGAATAATAGGCATAAGAAAAGCAAAATAAGAGAACTGATTTTTTTTTTTTTGCAAACTACACAGACAAGCTCCTGAGTAATTGACAGTTGCCAATCTCCATGTCCGAGTGGATCCTTTAGATCAACTCCTCTGAATGAAAAGGCTAAATGCAAATTCAAAACATCCTGTTTTAAATATAAGACTTTTCAATATTTCTGATGACAGACACAAGAGAAAAATAAAGAACACAGGAAGTATAGATAACATGGCACCATTTAAAAAGAGAGGAAAATATTTATAACTAAAACTATACAGTCGTGTTATAAAGAATATAAAATGTAGAGCAAGAGCAAGTATTTTGAGGTCTATTTAGATCTCAAAGATTGTTACGTGAGCTATCTGGGCTACCTTCTTTTGGCATACTGATACGTACTGTAAAAATAGCCACACAGTTTTATCTTAGACTCATGCCCTTCAAAGTCTTAAAAAGCTCAAAGTCCAATACATAAAAATCTACAACTCCCAATCTGCTGTCATTATTTTATATGAACTGTAAACTCCCTTGGGTTTTACACACTAAGTTGTTCTGAACACTAGCTTTACTCAGCAGTGCTGCAGCCTCATGTGAGAACTCAGGCATCCACCCAATGAATGTATTTTTTCCAATGTGACTTTACAGCTGTTGCTGTTTTCACAGCCACCACAGCCTGGTGCAAACACATGAAAGGCCCCTAAATCAGCCGATGAAGATGAGAACACAGAGCTTGAATGTGTAGAGCTTCCTTGGTACAATTTTTAACTTAACGTCATGGATAGCTGAGTTCATGGCTTGATGATTATTGCAAAGGACTAGTGGGAGAAGGAAGAGAAGAGAATGAAAAACGATAACCAGTCCAGTTATATCCTCTTGTCCTCCTTAGGTGGCCTTGTTCACCTGGGTAATAGACAGTAAGGGGGAGACAGTGACCAGAGTGGGAGAACTGTCATCAGAGAAATAAGGTCCAAGCTGAAACCCACAGAAAGAGAAGAGCTAAGGCAATGGGATGCCTCCCCACCTGCAGCCTAAAAGAATGTTTTTTCACCATTATTGCTGACCTTCATATAGAATGTCTTGCACCACAGAATAATGGAATGTTCATTGAGTACATACAAATGGAGTCATAGGTCCATATTCTAAAATCCTGGATTGACTCATCACAGTCTAATAATAATAATAATAATAATAATAATAATAATAATAGCAGCAGAAAAGGAGACATGGAAGTACCTGGCAAGGATTGATCTGAATTCTTGCGTCTGTGACTCAAAAAACAGAAAATTAACAAGAAAGCAGCAAGATCGACAAGTTGAAACAGCAAATTCATGGGATCTGATCAGATTCAAGGAATTTCTCTCTTTAGCTCCATGCCAATTATATCTAGAAATAATTTCAATATATATTTTAGAAAACCATCATTGCTAAAAATTGACCGACTGAAGAGAAAGCTCAATTCATCATTTACTTAACACACCCTAGCCAAATACCAACATAGCTCAGCTGAGTAAAACAAGTTGATTTTCTCAGTCAAATTTCTTACACAAACCAGGAGCAACATTTGGTTTTCTTCTCTGGTCAG
Organism: Cheracebus regulus; assembly: GCA_963574635.1. Lineage (NCBI taxonomy): Eukaryota > Metazoa > Chordata > Mammalia > Primates > Pitheciidae > Cheracebus > Cheracebus regulus. The sequence continues at coordinate 5,638 of CAUYQU010101740.1, read as the reverse complement.
AGACGCCAGCATCCAGTCCTTGGATTCTTTTACAGATCAGTCCTCATTCTCTATAAATAGGCCAGAAAGACTTTCTGACCCTAGAAGGGATGCTCTGGTTTACCAAACCATAGAGACCTCTGGCATTCTTGTTTCCAAAAGAAATCTAATCCTTAAATCCCTAGAATGTTTTCTGAAGGCCCCTAAACACACAAATCCTTCTGTCTGAAGTTTATCTGCCTCCCTAGCAAGCACAAGGACCTATCTTCATATTTAAAATAACTTTACTATATCTTTGAAAGGAGCAATCCTTTATTCTCTTGTGGCTGCATTGCCTTTCAACTCTCTTAGGTATCTTTGTTCACATCAAAAGCAGTTAATTTTCCTTCTCCAAAAGCTCCACAGTAGATCTGCCACTTAGCATTAACCATCAATTAGCAAAACATGGAACATATCTGTCTATGAATGTAGGTGAAGGTACGAGGGTGATCAGTACACATGCAGGCAGAGGTGCACAGACATTAAGACAAAGATACATAGTTCCACAGCTTATAGAAAACAAGTAGTTTAAATAACTAACACAAAGCTATCCTTATAATAATGTGTAGGTACATGTAAATTTAAATAATGTGCTTTTATATATACACTCAGATATCGTTACACATATACACTGTAAAATTTACCTTTGCTGTAACTTTTACATACATAAAATTTCTAACAGTATTAATCAATATATTATGATTCCTTTCTATGATTGAAAACACTTAAAGACTATATTTTCCTCTCTGGAAATTGCCTGAATGATGATCTGATCATCTTTTTCACAGGAAAAGATCAGGTCTCTCCTTCTAAATGCTTTAGAATTTCAGCATTTGGAAATGGAAGCAATTGTGTCAGGGAAATGAAATATTAATTCTATGTGCAACTAACCCCGGCATCACTTTACAAAATACCCTAAGAATCTGTATTTCAAGTTGCTCACAATTCCAGAAGGTCCATGTAGGAGCATTAAATTTTGCAAAGCGTCTCCTGTGCAGGCCAGTTCTAGTCCTAGTATGCTCAACATTTTCTCAAGTGAGAACAGCATTGAACAAAATAGGATGCAACGCACAGTAGCAGGTTGAGACTGACCTATTTACATATATGTGCATTGATCATCTGAAAGGGTGTGTAGCAATATATTAACAGCGACTATTTCTGGGTGGTAGGTTTTTGGTAACTTTCTCTGCTGCTACCATGGATCCCTATAAGAATATCCCTCTGTTTATGTAATAAACCTGATGAATGAAAAAATAAATCTATTCCCAGAATAATTCCATAAACATCAAAATACACAATGAATCCATTTATGAAATACATGTACACACTAAAGAGCAGATCTAATGAAATCTACCACAAAGCAGATGAAAACACATAGTGTAGTGTACATGGGGCACTCTGTCCATGAAAAATATCTTGGCCACCAGGACTTGTATTAAGACACAGTAGGGACAGTAAAGGTAGAATAGGCAGCTCTTATACAGAAGCCAGTGTAGGAAGAGTCGATGTGTGTGATCCATTGGAACCAGCCTGGGCTAGGTACGGGCTCATCTGGAAGCACACACTCCGTCATCCACGTCAAGGTAACACAAGAAGTGATGTGACGTTCTGAAATCTCCTATTCAGAAGCAGGGCTCTGCTGTGGGGTGCTGAATGATCTTTTGCACTTCCTTATAATCCAGATTCTTAACTACCCTCCTGGACACCAGAACAGAAGTTAATGGACTTGCCCAGAAAGGCTCCACAGGACTCAAGAATCTAAAATGCCAGACTCAAGTGTGTTCCGGTATGTTTCTTTTTCCTCTTGCTTCATATATACAGTATGTGAAACACAGAGGTTACAAACTAAAATCTAGGGCACTGGGAGCATAATATCTACTTTTGGGCCAGACTCTTAAGCAAAGCCTTGGATCACAGTACCAAAATCTCTCTCCTACTGTGGGGATGTGAGGTGCTAACAGTGTATAATAATGCTTTATTCTTATTCAGAATAAAATAGTCCCTAGGTGATGTGATCTTATTACAAGCTTACTGTGTGAAAACATTGAAAATAATCACTTAACACAGGTTAACCCCCACAGACCCCACAAAGACATTTTCAACAGCACAGAGCGGTAGGACATATGCGGAGGGGTTCCCCGCCCCCACCCCCAACCGAAGTGCCGTACTCAGCTCTTAGTGCCTGTATATTCTCGGAGTGCAGCTGGCCAACTGAGAAAAGCCTCTCCACACCTATCCACCAGACCTGTTCCGAGAGCTCTGCTTCAATCTGGGCAACCCCCCACACTTACAGCCATAAATGCATTGGCACTGAGAAAGACTGCTGAGGAGGTGGCACTCCAGGTGTGGCTTTATGTGTCACTTCACCAGGTCAGCTATTTAGGCCTAGTCTTCTCCATTGGCTTGAAGCTCTGTTCACACCATCTTGGGTAACACATCACATTATTCTTCCTTATAAAAACAAATAAACTCAAATGAGCATTCAGAGTCAGTTCACCCCTCCGAACACCTCTGTCTTCCCCTCTGATCTATGTGACACAGTTTCAATCCCGCCCACCTGAAAGCCTCCCATACTCTCAACTGAGGATTGGCCAGATGCCCATCTCCACTCTTCAGATTTCCCACCTTCCTCACCTCCACAGATGTGCACAGCCCGGAGGATGTCAGCCTGCTGGCCACCACTGAGTCACCAGGAGTACAGCACTGCAGTACCTAGCACTACCCGCCTTCAACTACCGCCACTGAGTCAAGTCACTGCACGTTCACTTCCCACCCTACAGAAAAACTCAGCTGTCCTGTGAGACTGGACCCAAAGGCAAAATTTTTTTAAAAAAATGTTTTCATACTTATAATGGCTCCCCTCTGAACCAGCACATCTGAAATTTATACAGTTCTGGAGAACAAGGAGCTGGATACACTAGTTCCTAGCCAACTCTTCACAGCAGCCAGTTTCTAAAGGCATTTCTAAATGACTCCAGTTCACTTCGGTTGCAATACCCTGCCTGCCCAAGTTGAAAATCAATGGCTGAAAAGAAAACTTAGAATGCACAAGGTATCATAGGTTTCATAACTGGGTGTGAAGAGAAGGGGTAGAAGAAATGATCAGGCCTTCTGAAGAACCCAGCCCGGGAAGCTGGCTTACTCAACTCCTGTAACTGCCTTTGCCATTTCCCCACCCGACCTGCAAGTGTGGACCTTCTTGATTTCAGCTGCCAATGTTTTGAACTACAGTCCCTTGCAATACACTGACAGTCTGATCATTTACGAGCACGTTGGGCAACATGCAGAGAGACTTTGCGGAAACAGAGTTAGAGTTAGAGCAAACACACAGACAGGATAGAAAAATGGAATGCCTTAACAGAACTGAGGATTTCTATCTTTCATGGATAGCACATCATTTGACATATACGTCTGCATTGACGTATACCACAGGGTTTTTTTTGTTGTTGTTGTTATAACCTGTTTATTTGGTGGTTTAGCCAGAGAATCTTATATAACACACTCCTGTTTCAAATGTAGCAACATGTATGGCATCACACTCACATAAAATTCAGACTCCTCACAGCACTTCCCATTAACCATCCCCAACCATCTACCTTGTGAGGTTTCTGTGTATTGATGAAAAAAATAGGAACTACCACCAGCAAGAGTCAAAAGAAAGATTCCATTAACAGCTTTATCCTATATTCAAAATCTAGCATTCTATGGTATGATCTTAGGGATTTCAGAAAATTATTTATCCTGATTTTAATAGCTTGCATGAGCCTGACATAGGGGGGAAAAGGAGCCCAGTTCTCTAAACCAAAACACACGTGAGTCTACTTCACTCTTCCAAGGTAGAGTATAGGAACACTGCCCATTGCCTCTGCACTGGGGTGCCTGATGGCCACAACCCTTGCATCTGATTTTCTTAACAAAGAAGCAGTAGATCTGTACTGCCTGTTTGGCCAGAAAGTACATAATAATACAGCTATAGCTTAGGAACTTCCACTGATGCTAGCTCAACAAACAATGTGTATTATATAATGAATGAGGTTTTTCTACGAACCCTGCTATTGGAAAACACAGGCACTTTCTGCATAGTTTAAACCAGTCTACAAGGAGTAGTTACCCCTGGTGAGATCAGACGTGGACCCGGTAAGGTATAAATTCAAGCAGCCTACACTCTTAGATGCTTTGCCATGGCCCTTATTTCTTTATTGCTTAACAATAAATAATTTCAGTTACCTATAAACTACACAGAGAACATTTACACAGCAGTCAGCAAGCCCCAGAATGATGTTAGCTTTCTGCTCCATGTTCCCTGCGTTGCCTAAGAAATAAGGGAGGGCGGGTGGAGGGGATAGTGGGAGGAGGAAGAGGAGGAGAGAGGGAATTAGCTATCTATGAAAATACTTACAGCCTCCGAGTCTTCAATTCCATGCAGGTACAAATTGTCATACATGGAGGTCTGATAATCCAGAGCACCTCTTTCAAGGCAAAAACAAAATTGCTGCAGAAACCACAGCTAGAGCTTAAAGAGAAAAGGCCTGTTTGGGAAAACTGCGCCTGCCTTATCAATTCCTGTGGATTTACCAGGCAAGATGCTATTCATTCACATCCCACAGAGTGAGGTTATCCCCAGAGGCAGTCCAGACCTGGCATTTTATCTGCCTTCCCAGTACAGAGCACAAAAAGCAAAACCCTTCCTCAACCACAGACTGGTGACTGAGCTAGGAAAGCGGCCTCTGATTGGCTCGGCTTCCCTGCTTCAGTCAGCTGAAGAGCGTTCCCTCGGAGAGTGGAGGGCGCCTCGGAGCATCCTACCCAGCAAAGAGCTGCTTCCTGTTTCGCCTGTATTGTTAGTTCTACAATAAACACTTACCAATACCCAAACGGCTGTGTGGAATGTTTGGAAAGGCAGACTATTGAATACTCCAAACACAACTGCTCATCTTCTTAATTAAATTCACAATTGGAGAGGGGAGCAAAGGGAAGATTTTATTTTCAGAGAATACCATGTAAACACAGGTAAACAGATACTAATCTCATCCAACATCTGTAATTAACAGATGCATTTAAGTCAAAAGGGCAATGAGTCATAAAAAACTTTTTAAGCCCAAGGTGAAGAAAAAAATGACTAGAATAAACAGATGGTACGATTTCTTGTGGGAATTTCTACAGTAAAAGTTTTCAGTATTCTCACTGAAGTCTCTCTGCCTCACTGGTAAAAATATAGCTCTGTGTCCCAACTGGTGAAGTTTGAAAAGGGAGCCAAAAACCTCTCAACTTTTAGATGCAAAATTTTTAATGTTCTTTAGTTGAATTTTTTTTCTTTTTTTTTTTTTAGATAAAGAGAGAAAAGGAGAAAGAAAGAAAGAAACAACAAAAGAAAGGGGGAAAAAGCATGAAAGAGAGAAAGAAAGAGAAAGAGAAAGAGGGAGAGAGAATGGGATTCTTGTTTTATTGCCCAGGCTAGAATGCAGTCTAAAAATGGGTTTTAAAAACCTCTTTTATGCCAATAATTGTGCTTAACAATGGAGACAGGAAGGAAGAGGGGATGAAAATAACAAATAAGCAGCCAACCAATATTTTATTTAAACCTGTGAAATGCTATGCAATTGCTGAGGAGTGATTTACT
>CAUYQU010101738.1:0-48181 GCA_963574635.1 Cheracebus regulus | reverse complement strand
ACATCTATTGAGATGATTATGTGGTTTTGCCTTTGGTTCTGTTTATGTGGTGGATTATGTTTATAGACTTTTGTATGTTGAACCAGCCTTGACTCCCCGGGATGAAGGCTACTTGATCTTGGTTGTGATGGATAAGCTTTTCAATGTGCTGTTGCAATTGGTTTGCCAGTAGTTTATTGAAGATTTTTGCATCTATGGTCATCATGGATATTAGCTTGAAGTTTTCTTTTTTTGTTGTGTCTCTATCAGGTTTTGGTATCAGGATGATGTTGGTCTCATAAAGTGATTTGGAAAGGATACCCTCTTTTTGTATTGTTTGGAATAGTTTCAGAAGGAGTGGTACTAGCTCCTCTTTGTACATCTGATAGAATTTGGCTGTGGACCCATCTCACCTGGACTTTTTTGGTTAGTAGGCTATTAATTACTGCCTCAACTTCAGCCCTTGTTATTGGTCTATTGGTCTATTCAAGATTTCAACTTCTTCCTGGTTTAGTCTTGGGAGGGTGCAAGTGTCCATGAATTTTTCCATTTCTTCCAGATTTACTGGCTTATGCGCATAGAGCTGTTTATAGTAATCTCTGATTGTAGTTGTATTTCTGTGAAATCAGTGGTGATATCCCTTTTATCATTTTTTATTGCATCTATTTGATTCTTTTCTCTTTTCTTTCTTATTAATCTGGCTAGTGGTCTATTTTGTTTATCTTTTCAAAAACCCAGCTCCAGGATTTATTGACTTTTTTGAAGGGTCTTTTGTATTTCTATCTCCTTCAGCTCTGCTCTTCTCTTAGTCATTTCTTCTCTTCTGCTAGCTTTTGTGTTTTCTTGATCTTGTTCCTCTAGCTGTTTCAATTATGATGACACGGTGTTGATTTTAGTTGTTTCCTTGCTTCTCAGGTGGGCATTTATTGCTATAAATTTTCCTCTAGACATTGCTTTAAATGTCCCAGAGATTCTGGTACGTTGTGTCCTCTTTCTCATTGGATTTAAAGAACATCTTTATTTCTGCCTTCATTTCATTGTTTGTCCAGTCAACATTCAGGAACAAGTTGTTCAGTTTCCATGAAGTTATGTGGTTCTGAGTTAGTTTCTTAATCCTGAGTTTTAATTTGATTGCACTGTGGTCTGAGGGACTGTTTTTTTTGTGATTTCTGTTCTTTTTCATCTGCTGAGAAGTGATTTACTTCCAATCATGTGGACAATTTTAAAGTAGGTGGGATGTGGTGCTGAGAAGAATGCATATTCTGTGGATTTGGGTTGGAGAGTTCTGTAAATGTCTATTAGGTCTGCTTGGTCTAGATCTGAGTTCAAGTACTAGATATCCTTATTAATTTTCTATCTTGTTGATCTGTCTAATATTGACAGTGGAGTGTTAAAGTTTCCCACTGTTATTGTGTGGGAGTCTAAGTCTCTTTGTAGGTCATTAGGAACTTACTTTATGTATCTGGGTGCTCCTGTATTGGGTGTGTGTATATTTAGGATAGTTAGCTCTTCTTGTTGCATTTATCCTTTCACAATTATGTAATGCCCTTCTTTGTCTCTTTTGATCTTTGTTCATTTAAAGTCCATTTTATCAGAGACTGGTATTGCAACTTCTGCCTTTTTTTTCTGTCTATTTGATTGATAAGTCTTTCTCCATCCCTTTATTTTTAGCCTATGTGTGTCCTTGCATGTGAAATGGGATTCCTGAACACAGCACACCAATGGGTCTTGACTTTTTATCTAATTTGCCAGTCTGTGTCTTTTGATTGGGGCATTTAGCCCATTTACATTTAAGGTTAATATGGTTATGTGTGAATCTGATCCTGCCATTTTGATGCTACCTTGTTGTTTTGCCCATTAGTTGATGCACTTTCTTCATTGTGTCAATGGCCTTTACCATTTGTATGTTTTTGCAGTGGCTGGTATGGGTTGTTCCTTTCAATGGTAAGTTCTTCTTTCAAGAGCTTTTGTAAGGCAGGCCTGATGGTGACGAAATCTCTCAGCAATTGCTTGACCTTAAAGGATTTTGTGACTTGATACTTTTCTCTTGCTGTTTTTAGAAGTTTCTCATTGTTTTTGACTTTGACTATTATGTGCTGCAGAGAAGACTTTTGAATTTTATATCTTTGGAGATCTTTGGTCTTCTTGTGTGTAGATATCCACCTCTCTTGCAAGAGTTTGGAAATTTAGTGCTATTATTAAATAATAGGTTTTCTCTACATTTTCCTATCTCTTACTTTCCTGGAATTCAAAAAATTGGAATATTTAGTTGCTTTATAGTGTCTCACATGTCACACAGGCTTTCATCACCCTTTCTAGCTCTTTTTCTTTCTTTCTGACTAGCTTGTTTCAAAAGATGTCAAGTTATGAAATCTTGTTTTTGGATGTATGTAATTTATTAGTGAAGCTCTCAATTGCATTTTAAAAACTTACTTCACTGAATTCTTCAGCTCCAGGATGTCTGTTTTTTTCTTTATTGTATCTTCATCATTGTTGAGTTTATTATTGAGATCACAAATTTTCTGATTTTATTGTATTGACTGTGTCTTTTCTTGTATCTCACTGTCTTTTAGATCATTATTTTTTATTTATTTTCAGTTATTTCATAGATTTTCTTTTCTTTTGGATCTATACTATAGAATTATTGTGCCTTTGTAGGTCGCTTTGGAGATATCATATTTCCTTGCTTTTTTACATTTCTCATGTCCTTGTTATAATATCTATGCATTGGGTATAACAGTTGCTTCTTTCAATTTTACAAACTGACTTTCATGGAAAAATATTTCCTGCAGATATATCTACAGAATTGGTTGGTAAAGTGCTTTGGCTTTGATTCCAGATAGGCTCAATAGGGTAGTTTCTGTGTGATTTCATCTGCTGTAATCAATGTCAGTGGAGACAGTGGACTGGGTATGCTAGTCCTCAGGCCTACAGGCAGTGTATTTGTGCAACAATACTGTCAGTATTGATGGGGGCCAAGTTGGACCCTTCTTGGGCCCCCAAGTGGCATGTGTGAGTGCTGGCAGTGACATCAGTAGGCCAATTCTTGAGACTGTGTAGAGCTTATGGCATGTAGAGTAATAGTAGTAGTAGTACTAGGCTGGCCTTTGGTCCCCTAAGTAACATATGCGGGTGCCATGATGACAGTGGTAGGCTTTGGCAGGCTGGTCTTCATGCCCTCAGTTGCCATGTTGGGGTTGATGCTGGCAAATGAGGCAGTAATAGCAGGCCTGTTCTTAGGCCCCCGGGCAGTGCACATATATACCAGTGGTGGTAGTGTAGTAGGCCTGTCGTCACATCCCTGTAAGATGCATGTGGGCACTTTCAGCAGCCCACAAGGTGAACCTGTCCTCAGACTCTTTTTGTTCTACCTGTACCCTTTCTGGGGCATTGGAATGCTTACTTCCTGGGGCTTAGGAAACTGTGTGAGTTAGAATTGTGGAGAACTGACTGTACTTCTGGGTGCAGCAGGCATCACAATGCTAAAGTCCTGTGGGCGTACATGGGGGGATGTCAGCTAGGTTTGAGGGATGTAGAGACGAAACGGGTGTCGAGCCCCAGGGCAGGATGTAGTGTAGTGTGTGTTGGGCTCTCAAAATGGCACCAAAATGGATCCAAATGATTAAGCACCTTAGATCTCAGGAGTGTGCAGGAATCAGCATGATTTTTTCCTTCAAAACAATGGAGTCATATTGCTTCCCATACCAAGTCCTGGGACTGTAAAGAACAGAGGGCTCTCTTATGGCTATAGTTGCAGGCATCCATAGTAAAAATGTGGATCACTATAGATTTCTCTCTTACCTTTCCCCTTAATGGAGAGTCTCTTCGTGATCCGAGCTGATCCTTTTCAGGCTAGCTACTTTGCTTCCACCTCCTTTTGTGCCTCAGAGGGCCTCTGTCACTTCTATGCTAATTCTTGAGTTTTCTCTTAGACATTCTATTTGGTGCGTGGTTATCTATTTGCTGTTTTGGTTCTCATTTGTTTAGAAACCAAGTGCTGAGAGCCTCAATTTAGCCATCTTAATGATGTCTTTCGTGTTAAATTTAAATTGAGAGAAAAAGTTTAAAATAAATTTAAAATGACATCTTTAACTTGGCACATAAAAAAAAAAACAAAGAAAAGTATGGCAAAAGTGCATACATCTTAAAAATTTTGATTACAATTTTAGGAACAAATATAATAGAAATGTATATAATAAGATTTTCCTTCTGAAATAAATATAATTCTAATATTCACTGCAAGAAATTTTATATAATTTTCTTGTTTTAGTTCACCAAGTTCATTTAAAGATAAATGTATTACTTTGCTAGAGTCAAAGAAAAATGTTATAAAGCTGAAAAGACAAACCTTTATATAAAACAAGTACTTGAAAGGAAAGTAATTCAAATGAATAGGTATGTAACAATATCTGATGTACTGGCCCAATTAACTACTAACACTAATTGTATGAAGGTGCACCAAAATCCTTTACTGAAAAGCATTTGATAGCCAGAGCCTAATTATTAATATTTTGTAATGAGTATCATAGTGTGAAGAAAATGTTCCACTGCTCTCATCATAATTTTTTTCAAACAAAAATTTATTTTCAAACAAAAACTGGTCTAAACATTATTTTTCTATTAGCTTTCATAGTTATTTTAAAATTAAGAGTCATTACTAAGTCAGTAATTTATTTATCAATGAAAGATGTTTCTGATCTTCAGAAGTGACCAGTGAATGCTTTTCATGTTAGTTACACATTAGGGTAAAAAGAAAGTCCACAGATACTAGAGTGCAGAGAAAGAAGCATTTATAATTTGTTTTCCATAGGCAAATGTCATATTTAACATCTCAGAAATTTTACATTTACGAAGATGTATCAGAAATTATGGGCAGTAAGTTGGCATAGAAAAGTTAAGGGAACCATGTAAATGTATCATAACAATCACTATTTTAAGGATTTTACAGAGATGAAAAAAAGAGTTTTTTTGGACCTTCCTTTCATCATTTGTTTGTCAAATTTTATTTTTTGACATATCTCTTACTGAAATAAATCTGTGTTTATATTACTCTGGGCTAGTAGAATACCATTGGTTTGTGCAGGTGATTGTTGACTCAAATAAATAGTAAATAGTTCTTAGCATTAAGACCATTATTTTATTTCCATGTGAGTAATATGTTGAAGAAATTCCCCTGTTTCATTTCACTTACCTATGAACCACAGAAACCACAGAGGTTTCCACAGATTCTAAGTTTCTAAGGTGTCTCTAAGGTCATTTCAAAATGGATGAGTCAGGAAACATCCACGATAGATAGGCTAAGCAGACATAACCTATGTATTTACTAGTAACAACTTGAGAGCTATGAAAATTGGGCAATTACCAGAGGAAATGCTTGTGAAGCCATGATCTTTGTCTGTGTTGTCTCCATGGAGAACAGCAGGAAATGTGTAGTAGCTAAATAAATGTTGATATGTGTAGTAGCTAAATAAATGTTGATATATACTGTGGTCAGGAAAGGACAACCGTGATAAAATATATCACAAATTTATCCTAGCCTTTACCTATAGATCTGTGATTTGTATTTATCTACTTCATAGTTAGAAAAATTGTGGCCCACTTCAAGTCTTTTTGATGTGTATGGAATCAAACGGCAAACTAAAAAACAGTAGCTATTTTGAATTTACTGTAATGTTCTGTTCAGTTATTTATTCATTCTAACCTGGTAAGAATGAATATATGAATAATTATGTTCATAACAAATGTTCTAGCAAAATCCTTTTATCTTTTCTTTTATTATACTTTAAAATCCTTTTCCACAAGGTCTCTTCTTTACTATTTTAATCCTCTCTATCATTTATGTTTGGGAATATTCAGCATCTTCCTTCTTCTTCCATCTCAAAAGTTTATCCACATTAACATGTGGAATCCACACTGTAGCAATGATGCATTTCAAAGAAGAAGGAAGCCCACTAATTCAACAGAGCAGGTGAATCAACCAGTAGCAGTCAACAAGGTACCAGACAGCCAGTGAGATTTCTAATTTCTATTTCTTTTTAGGATGACTAACCTAAGAAAGTAGGAGCACCTGCTCTCAGAAAAATGCTGAGATTCTGCTAGAAGGAAATGGAAAGAAAGAGGGCTTATTAAATTTCTGACTAAGTTCAATCTCATTTGATTAATTAACTTTCAAAAGCTGGGAAACAGATATTTAGAAGGTGTTTAAAGTATTTCACTTTACAAATTGACTTGGCTTAGGTAACACATGCATTTTATGCATATGCATCAACATTAGAGATTTCTGTAGTTTTATAACTTTCTGGGCTACTTCATTTTCTTAGACCCTGCAACAAAAACATAAAAAAAAAACCCTGTAATTACACAAAATATGGCATAAATTTGTTTCTTGTTTTAAAAATGTGGTTATATAAAGAAGTATCAAAATTAGCTGTTTATTTTTTGTAGATCAGTCAGCTCCCATTTCTTATCCTTCACTGAATAAAACAATACAACTCTATTTTCTCATTTTCTACCTGGACTTGTGGCTACATAAATTAAGAAATTCACTCTTGCATTATATTGACAGGTGTGACATTCAAAATTCAGAGATTCAATTCAGGTAAAAAAACATCTTAGATGAGAAACTGATCGTAAATGTTTTCTTAAAAAATTTGCTTAGCGTAGCATTATATGGATGGTAAATTTTAAAATGCCATTAGTATAATTCTGTTCTAAATAAATCAAAATAAAAATAAATATCTAAAAAGATTAGGTAAAATTTGTCTGTAGTCATGCACCACCCTCTTATTAGATAATTCACTTTGAAAAAAGTGGTTTGTTCTGAATGGGGGAAAAAATAACATTGACAAGATTTTTACATTGTAAGTATTTGGTGATCTAATGTGAATGTAATTATTAGTATATCAAGGCATTTTAAAATGCATTTTAAGCACAGAGATTATTCACAATAAAATAATTTAATTTTCAATCATCTATTCAAGGATACTGTACTGAATATTTTTGGGTGTTTAGAAACCTATGACAAAAGGAGAAAGGCTGGAGCCTCCTTTTCAATAATTTGAAACATTTGAATTAAAAATTATACCATTAAATAACAATTATTGCCTTTATCAGTTTTCAAAATGATGGTGAAACATACTGTAAATTTTGGGGGATATACTTTAAATAATATACATATGATGTATAGAATTTGGAGTTTTAAGCTTCTCATTATTCACTGGTAGACTATTTTTTAGAAGATGGGAAATTTAATTTTATATTTTATCATTCATACCTATGATTGAACATCTAAGTCAGAGTTCTGTTGTGTGGTGATATATAAAAATTTTGATTTAGGGGGAAACACTGGTAACATATCTTTTATAATTTTTAGTGTGAATAGTAGCTGGATCATGAGAATAGACACGATGATATCAATATAAGAAAGTCAGAAGAGAAGTGATCCAAGAATTGCACCCTTGAACACATCATAATTTAAGGACTTGTCTAAAAATACTGGCGATAGAAGATGGTCTTGAGAGAAATGAAGAGAATTCAAGGATTCAGACAAGAATCATGAGTGTTTGGGCCAAAACCCAAACTCAGACCAATCACCTCAGAACTGGAGAATTGCACCATTAGATATGTTGGTTTGAAAGGTTTTGCTAAGAAGAGACCCTCAAGATGAATCACTAGACAAAGAGTTTTATAGGAAAAGCAGTATGTGTCTTCATTTTAGGATATTGTCAAATTAATTACCTTAAAAAATGTTCAGAAATTACTTACAAACTCAGTGAGTTCTTCATAAGTTTTTCAACAGAGAACTTCTTTTTAAAAGGAACTTTGAAGGAATGTGTGACAGGAAACTTTTGCCTGGATATGTTACAATAATATAAAGTAAAAATTACAATCAAAAGAAAAAGATGTAATATAGTCAGTAGTGTCACATGATATTCACAGTAAAGCACTGCCTTTAATCAAGTTTATCTACTATGGATAGCACTCCAGTTTACTCATACCTGGAGGAAAACAGTGTATCTCGAAAGTTGAAAGGAAAAGGAGGAAAGAGGAATGTCTGAGGGTGCTATGTTGTTAGTGGTAATGTAAATTAAACCAATATAATTTGGTGGCTGCCAAAAAAATGAGAATGGGTTGTAGTTTTTAAAAATTATTTTCTATTAATTTTGTTGTGTCACTCCTGCTAACATGGATGAACTTGGAGAACATTATGTTAAGAGAAATAAGCCAGGCACAGAAAGATAAATACCACATGTTCTCACTCATATGTGGAAGCTAAAAAGTTTGTCTTATAAAATTAGAGAATAAAATGTTTCTAGACATGAGGACAAGGCAGGGACAAGGCGGGGACAGACAGGCATAGCTACAAAAGTACAGCTATGTAGGAGGAAAAAGTTCTCTAGCACCATAAGGTGGCTATAATGAACAGCTTATTGAATATTTTTAAATAGCTAGAAGAGTGGATTTTTGAATGTTTTCAACACAAATGCTGAATGTTGGAGGTGATATATATGCTAATTATAGATTTTATCACTACCCCTTGTATAAACAACACACTATGTCATAAGTAAGTAAAATTAGTATATGCCAATTAAAAATAACAAATGCAAATATTAAGAATCTTACATTTTGATGATATTCTTATTGCCTTAAAAACATTCTTATTTTATGGTTATTTCTGAAATCTTATAATCTTGAAATAGGTCAAATATTTTGTTTTAAAATATCAGGAAATTTATGGCAATGTAACTTTAAATTGTATTATTCTATTAAAATAAGTAATACCCCAAAAGTTGACTAACCATACTTTAAAATATTTTTCTCCATTTCTCCTTTCTACAAGCCAGAATGGAGAACATATCAGAGTAATATGTATGAGATTCTACTCCATCTATTTCTAATGTTTAGAGTGAGAGAATCTGCCATTCCCCAAATATAAATAACAGAATCCAGAAATACCCTTGAATTCCCTTTTTACAAGGAATGAAATTTGCTATTAAATGAAAGTAGATTCTCTCTACAGCTAAGCTAAGCCTCTATTTCACGTCTGAGAAATAAACTGGCTAAAGTAAAAACATTAATGCTAACAAAACTGGGTTACAGTGTCAGCCCATTGACATTCAGGCTCCCCTGTAGTCATGTTGTTGCCACATAGTGGTGCCCTGCTAATTAATTTTCTTGTTAGGTCACAAGGGAGCACTTAGGGAAGAGCTGTAGTATTTTGCTCCTTTCTACCCTGTACAAATAAATCAGCGGTCACAGATTATTTTTAGGGCTTTTTTAACAAGTTCATCTGAGAAGTAATTCCACACTGAAGTAGAATTTTCTTTTATATTTCTTTACACTGTTAGAATTTTTTATTGCCAATAAGACAAAACTCTAAATTTATTTTATTGACAATAAGACAAAACTCTAAATTATGTTTAACCCACTCAAAACAAAAATCTGCCATACTTATGTTTTGCCTTGATCTTAACGTTGGCCTAAAAACAATTCTAAAAAAATGGAAGGCAGATGGTACTGAGTATGTTCAGAACTTCCAGCAACAGTTTTCTATAGCATTAGCAGTAATCTACCATTTGCAATCTATTGTCTATTTAAATCTATTTAATTTACATTTAACAAGACATCTCTTATTTTTGTGAGTTAATTAAACAGTTACTGACTACTACAAGGATCCTAATTGAAATTCAATAAATAAGATAACTGAGTTGGTTTATAATTAACCAAATTTACATAAGTAATAAACACCGTATTGCAGTTTTCTAGAATGGAGTTGAACTAATGCTGATAGTCTTCTCATACAAGAAGAAGTGTCTAGGCATTTAATTAACATAAAATAAATGGCTCTGACAAATTAATTGTATATAATTTTTAAAAGTGCTAAAATAATAATGTAACAATGCCTTTTGTGGTCTTTCTAACATTATGGGGATTCTTATTAAATTTTTAGTAGTTTTTTTCTGGAAAAGAAATAATTCAGATTGCAGGCAAAATACAGCTCTTATGCTTTGCAGAATTAGCACTTCTGCGTCCTCAGTTTACCCTTCATGAGCCCTTTAACAGTCTAACTCATAGACGTTATGGTACTCAATTTCAGAGATGTCTCCATAGGACTTTCACTGAATAATTTCAACTTTCTCAGAATGCCCAGGTTCCTCTCAATTCCCTTCCTTATAATGGGTATATACATTTATAATATCATTTAATAGAATGTAGTAGTTTATCATTGCTGTAGAGTTTCAAAAATAATTCCTCTTTTTTAGTGTATATGAATCAGTCTATAGAACACAGTAACGTTTCATAAAATGAAATGTAAAAGCTCCATTCTGTATGTTATTTTGGTGAGGTAGTATTCTTGGTTTAAACAGTCATAATATATTCTAAAATGAATACAGGTAGAGAAGCTATACAAAGCCTATAGTAGACTGAAGTGTTTTAGTGTTTAGTGTGGTAATAAAAAAAATGGTTTCTGCTCTGATATTTGTTATATATATGTTTTTTTTCTTTGCCAAGTTGTATATCTTCAATATACTGGATAAACAGAAGAATATTTCTGAAAATGTTGCCTTTAAGTGATATTTTTTAGTAGCTTCTGATTCATATGTAAATTTTTTCCATTTAAGTTCTTCATGAATATTTTCATTTGCTTTACTTAAAAGAAAAATTAGAGCTGTTCGCCAGAAGAAAATAAAATAATATTAAGACTGAATAACATTAAATTCACAACCTCTAAGATGAATTTGTAAAAATAAAAAAATACATATTTTCAATTAAAAGTACCTATTAAATAGTATAGTTACTGAATACACTGATGGTCTTAACAGCATAAGTAATTCACTGGAAGGAGATGAACCAAGATACTTATTTTTATAGAAATTACAGTATTTTATAGGCAATATTTAAGAAATGCCAGTATTACATAAAGAAAAGGTATTTTTTTTTTCAGCAATGCAATTCTTACTTCCTGTACTCTAACAAGGAAAGGTACTCTTGTTAGCCATCTTGTCAGGGAGTACAATGAACAAAGGAAGACAGACACATTTATTCCTTACGTATTTGGGTCACCCTAACTGCTGTGTCTGATCTCCATTGGCTGGAGCCAGACCTCACAATCTAAACTAAAACCCGATTGGATAACAACTTAAAACTTTTTTAAACAGGTAAAAGTAATGGAGAGCTGGGACATGCCTGTGAGCATGTCCAGCACAGATATCTTGGTTAAAGTACAAGGGCATAGAATGTAGAACATGGCTGTAAGCATGGCACGTCTAACAGGTACATAGGATAGGGCTTAACAAGGAGTTATTAGCACACTTATGATTTATTTCTTAATAAGAAAGAAAATTTTAAAAAGGAACTTTTCTACTTCCCACACAGAGAAGGAAGCAGATGTTTTTCAGATTATTATTAGAGATAATAGTCACAGAAGTCACTCCCCAGAAAAGGTTTTTTTTTTTTTTTTTTTTTTTTTTGAATTCAGGCTTAAGCCTATCAAAAGTTTCTGTTACTACCATTAAAATTACAAAATAGATGGGCAGAATGGCTCACGCCTGTAATCCCAGCACTTTGGGAGGCTGAGGAGGGAGGATCACTTGAGAGCAGGAGTTCAAGACCAGCCTGGCCAACATGGTGAAATCTCATCTCTACTAAAAATATAAAAATTAGCCAGGTGTGGTGGCAGGGGCTTATAATCCCAGCTACTCAAGAGGCTGAGGCAGGAGAATTGCTTGAACTGAGGAGGCAGAGGTTACAGTAAGCTGAGATCACGCCACTGCACTCCAGCCTAGGTAACAAAGCAAGACTCCATCTCAAATAAATATAAATATAAATATAAATAAATGCATCATTGCTGTGTTCACCTGACATATCACAATGCAATACATAGAGCATTATCCTCATACTATGTACAACATATTTAAGTATTAATAAAATAGTGAAAGACAAAACATATATTTAAACAAAAACACATTAATCTTTTTCTGAATTTTTTTTCTTTTTGTTTGGTTTCTTATCAGCATTTTCTCTGAGTACATTTCCTGTTATGGTTAATTATTTCGTTAGAAAAAAAATCCTTGTTTGTTTACAGATTATTTATAAAGCCTGATTGTACAATGGACTAGTTATACAATGTATAGAAATGTAAATGTCTAAAAAAATTAGTCAGTATGGTTAAAAACAATCAGAGAGATTTGGAAATGCACATATATATTAAATTTACTCTATCTGTAATTGGGATGGATTCCATAAAATTGATGGTACCTCCCTTACAATGCATACTTTATGCATTATGTACATATATACATCCATATGTATGTAATATATATGTGTATTTTACATCCAAGATGTCCTCTTACTGCTTTTTCTTACTTGAAAGCATGGACATACCAAGCCATGGGCTCTCATACTATGCTTCTCCTCTATATAGCTGTTCTGCTATTAAATTTATACTCAGGAGTATTTTTCTAAATTCACTAGAAGAAAATAAAATAAAATATAACATTTCTTAAATTTTGGTTCTATTATTTGTTCTTAACCTTTTGCCATCTGCTATGAAAGCTTGCAACTACATAATGAATGATAGAGTAACAAACACTAACAGAAAGACTGAAAACATGTTCAGAATTACAGAGCATTCTGTTAAACCAATTGTGACTTCCATTTGCCTTTATGCAATATTGGCACTTTCTGCTGGCAAAAATGATTTCCACTCTGAATGATAAAATTCAATATGCCAGTATTTCCTGGTCTTCAGCAAAGAACACTTTGCCTTCCAGGTGCTCAGCCACATGCACAAGAAGAATTTCTGCACTAAGTTTTTAATTTGATACTTAAAAGTCTCTTCATTTATCTCACATTTTGTTCCTTTCAGAATGCTGATTTACGTTCTTATTATTATGAATTGAAATAAAGTAATTCTACCTATTGTTTCTATGGCTGTCTCTAACTATACTGTTCTGCCTAAGAAAAAAAATGCAGCATTTCTCCTCACACTCATTTCCCCAGTGAAAAATACTCTGTACAAGAATCAGGCATCTGCCTCCACATCTACTTCCAGTTTTCCATTCCAACACGGAAGATAGATGTTTTAGGTTGGGCTTGCTGAGGACACACTCTGAGGCGGATATTTGCATGCCAAAAGGTTGTGGAGGCTACTCTCAAAAATAACCTCTGTGAGGAGAGAGGGAAGGAAATAGGATTATGGAGAGGAAAGAGTACTGCAATGCAGTTCCAACAAAGGCCTCACAGGGAATTCTGGAGTTGGGCTGGACCATTAGAATTGTCTGAGATGAAAGCATGAACCTGGACCTTTTGCCTCTCACTTCTAAAAGGTCATTAGATTTGTGTTCCCTTTCACCTTTCACTGAAGGCAATTTCCTGGAAGAGATTAAACTGTCAGGTGCCAAGAGCCAATAATGTTGGCACTGTAGTCATAGGTTCCTTGATACCGAAGTCAAATGTCTTGCTGCAACGCCAAAGCACTCAACCTCTGTTGACAAGAAATAATTTAGGATGGTTTGCTCATCTTTCACATAACGGTTTGCAATGAGATAACACTAAAGACAGGACTATTTTTAAATCATTAAAATATTTTAAGACAAAAATATTTTTCTAGTTTCAACCCATGTGTATGCACGCATATAGATAAAGATAGATATAGATATGGATATATCCTTGAAAATATTATGCTTAGCATTTTGGAAGAAATCTCCAATTTCAGATTATCACCAGTCATCAACTAACATTACACTGGATCATGTTTAAAATAGTTGATTTTTTCTTAATTATACATATTTTTTGTTCTCTGATATTATCTTGATCAACTAAGGGTTATATTAAACACGCATTTTGTTATGCTTCCATACTTGACACTTAAGAAATACAAATTCTAAAAGTTTCAAATACTATTTATACCTCAATAATATATTGAATTAAAAATGGCTACATTTAAAAGACAAAAATAAATGTTTTCTGAGAAATGTTTAATTGGAACCAAAATTGGGGTAGGCTAGGTTTATATTATAGGAGGATGCATAAACAATGGATTGAGTCTAGGGAATTTGATAAACTCTCATTTTTCTTTTTTTGAGACAAGGTGTCACTCTGTGGCTCAGGTTGGAATACAGTGGCAGAACATAGCTCACTGCAGCCTTGACCACTTTGGCGCAAGCAATACTCTCTTCATCCTCCCAAGCAATTTGGACCACAGACACTCACCACACTAAACTAATTTATTTTTATTTTTGTAGAGACAGGGTATCCACATGTTGCCCAGCAAGGTCTCAAACTCCTGAGCTTGTCAAGCGATCCTCCCGCCTCGGCCTCCTGAATTATTGGGAATACAGGTAGGAGCCAACACACCTAGTCGATAAACTCTGTTATTTGTATTGTAATTTTATTGTAATTTCCAGTCAAAACTGCTGTGTTGATTGCACTCTTGTTAGCCACGATTTACTGGCATGTTTGTCTACTTTTGAGATGTACTGTTTTAAAGTGAGGAAACTTTATAACATGGCTACACACATTTTGAGCATAACTTGTGGACTTGCCCCATGTTACTCACGTATTCCTGCATGCCTGTAAAAAAGTGAGATCTCTACCTCTAAGATTAGCAGAGTCCATGACTTACGTGAAATAAATCTAGTATGAATTAGCTCCTGGAGTAAGTATAAACCCTGAATATGCATTAGTTATTAATTCTTGCATTTATTTACCTTCAAATATTTATCATTCACCCATTTGGTCTCAACCTCTGGGACCTTGAACATCTGCTGAGAACTTATACATCTCAGAAAGTCCAGTGAAACTGATCATTAATAAATTTGCTTTATTGAGGATCCAAATTAGAGCTGTTCATTATTATCTAGAAAATACCCAGAAATGTTATAAATTATACATACTTAAGTAATTTTTTTAGAACCAAGCAATCTGTATTGAAAATTCACTTACTGTGTCATTTATTTTGGTTTGTAAAAACACTCTGAAACACTGAAACATTACACTAATTTGTGGTGGCACCTCATGCATACCATTGCCCTAGACAAAATGTACTAGAAAAAAGTCAAACAATTCCAGATGAATGGTAGTAAATTTACAGTTTAAAACTATGTCAAAAAACAAAACTATTGTTCATTATAGTGATAGGTTAAAGTTAGAATAGTTCCATAATTTTCTAGTCATTTTGGAGAAGTTATCTACCAATTTACTGCTTGAATACTGAACTGTATCTTCTTCAAGTAGCAGTCCTACTGAGCCACATCTTATAATTAGAAAATCCAGATTCCTTCTAAGTCAGAAATGTATTCATGCTGTATGTTTACAATATGTTTTCACCAGAATTTATGAAACTTAGGAAATTTTACATTCTTGTAAAACTTATACAGGTAATAGATTTATCCATCCTTTTCTACCTTTTTCTTTTTATATGTAACATCAACTTAGGTGATACCATGCATTTAAATATATTTTTAATTATATAGTAGCTATTATCCTAGCTGTAAGGAAAGGAAAAGCAGACATATATGTTTTTAAAAATCAGATTATAATGTTATCTTTTGCATTTTAAAGACATTATGAGATTTTTACCCGCCATGGCAAAATTTGTACATTCATGGGTCACGTACAATCATGTATGAAATACTGAGACTGCCTGTCTCATCTTCCAGAAAAAGCTACGAAAGTTTACTGTCTTTGTCACCACCAGGTCTAGAATAGCAAATGAAATTATCCAGGGACTATTATGATAAAACAATTGATGAAATTTCAATGAATAAAGCCTGCCATCAGTTTGGCCAGGTGTGGTGGCTCATGCCTGTAATGCCAGTACTTTGGAACACTTGAGGCCGGAAGTTTGAGACCAAGCCTAGGCAACAGAGTGAGACCTAGGTCTACAAACAATACTACAATTAGCCAGCTGTGGTGGCATATGCCTGTAGTCTCAGCCGCTTGGTAGGCTGAGGTGGGAGGATTTCTTGAGCCTGAGAGGTGAAGGCTACACTGAGCAGTGAGCACCATGCCAGAGCACTCCAGTCTGGGCAAGAGAGTGAGACCCTGTCTCTAAAATGACAACAAAAAATACATTGGCTAAGAAAATATGCTGGCTGAGAAAACACTAATCGTATCATTTTTTCTAAATATTTATGCTTTGTTTTCTAACATTCAGAAATAAGTAGGCAAATTAAGAGATGTTAAAAGTGACACATGCTTTGTGAATTTAATGTAATCAAAATGTCACATCTGGGTTAAACACCATATTAGAGCAGAGAAATCTGAATGCCAGTTTACCTTAGGGTTCTATACTCATAAACAACTTCTAACATAAGCTATTTATTATAACTAGTAAATTATACAATATATATACATGTAAATAATCATAAAGATTCTTGTGAAAGAGAATCCTTCTATGAAACTTCAAATTATATAAACACACTGTACTGTGTCCTCATATTGAACACAGTCTCATTTTAATTCTGGCTCTTTTAATTAAAACATTGGACAAAGTACTTAAACTTCTAAGTTTTGGGCCTGACTAAAAAAAAAAATTATACATGCAATGCATAGGCAAACTAGAATCCTGTGATTCTGACGTTTGCTTGGTTTAATCTATTTAAAATTAAGTCAGACTCAGCAAAACTTTAAACGTAAAATGGACAAAACAGCCTTAAAGCTGAAAAACAGTGTTAATTACAAAGGTGCCATATCTGACTAACTTTAAATGAATCATAGGTTTGGCTTGGAAATATTTTTAGCATGTTAAACTTGTACAAGATTTAGATGCTTTACAGAGACATAATAAAAGATGACAGGTCAATTAAATATTGGAGATGTGCCAAAACACCTATATCTCCTCATCACAGGGTTGAGCAGGTGCTTCCATCCCAAGTGCTATATCTCAGTTGTGGGTAAGTTCACAAACTAATTAGGATCATGCTGGATGACTGGTTAATAACTTAGTCAAAGAATTTGATATTTAATGCTTAGGAAAATTAGCATAACACTGGAATGCAGTGCAAATATTTATTAATAAAGTTAGTATTTACCCACACAAATACCGTGTTTTTTGTTTCTTTCAAAATTACACATAAAATCAGCAAAAGTAGCACGTAGGGAAAGCAAAGATACAAAAATCTGTTTCATAGAGAAGCAATACAAAAGTAAATCTAGGAGGCTATGACTTCCTAAATTTCTAATAATTTGATTAAAGACTTAAAAAGGTATTTTAGTTAACTTTGTCTGAACATCATTTGGTTCTTGGTAATTTCTTTCCATAAATGGAATAATCTGAATTATAATTATGCCCATAATAGTCTCAAGAGTTTAAGAAATTCATAGTAATTCTAAAGTAATGCATTGCTGCATTGACTGGGTCAGATTATAATTTCTATATTTTCCTTTTCATCTTCTTCTACACCACCAACTTTCCACTAGAATAAACTTTCTCAAGAACAGCTACCTTTTATGTCTTCATATATCACTAAAATTTAGAATCAGGATACTTGTAGAAAAACTCATTAAATATTTTTTAAATTAATAACAAATTATGCAAATTGTTTTTTAAATTAATAACAAATTATATCGATGTATAATTTTATTTATATTATTTTACATTCTAATAAATAAATGATTATATAAATTGAATTTTACATATGTTCACTTTTTTGTGCCTAGCTTAATCACTTGAAAGAATTTCAAATGCAGAATCTCTTGAATGGCTTATATTTTTGTGGAGTTTTGGTGAATTACATTCACAAACACACATTTTAATACTGATTATATTTTCCATAGAAGTTTTCTTTTTATTCTGAAGCACAGTAGTCTCACTTCTGTGGTCCCACACTATACTAATGAATCTATATCAATATAAATACTTTAAAATAATCATTAAAAAAGAGCAAATCACACAAAAAATCATTTATGTTTGCTGTTTAGAATTTCTCCACCCAAAGGCAAACATATTTTATAAGAAAATTGTAACAACACTAGCATTAGAGAGAGAATGATGACTCTGCTTGACCATGTGTTACTAGACAAATGTACGAGTTCTGAGTCCAAAAATGGGGAAATGCCTTCAAGCCAATCTGAGGGAAATACAATTTGAAATAATGTGTGATTAATTTTCATTTGTCCACCTCTGAGTATATTATTAATTTTGTGGTTAAAAGGCTGTTATAGAAAAGAGCAGGATGAGGTAATATTCAGCAGGTGCTAGGCAATATGTGCACACAATAAGCATCAGAGAACCACCTGGGTTTGTCTAACTCCAGCCAAATCAATCTCTTGTCCAACAATACAAAATGTGTCAGACAGAGAGGGAGAGAGAACGGAGGATTCTGAATTACTCACTTCTAAGGCAGCGATATAAATAAACTATTTGGAATATCCATATCTATATATTGAAACCTATCTGTATCTATATCTTTGTTATATACATATATAAAAATCTATTGCCATATAGCCATATATGTATATTTATCTATAGAAATAACCATCTATATGTCTAGATCTATACTTCTCTATATATTTTCATATGCATTCTTCAAAAGTTAGATATTCTAAAAAGAATTAGCTAGTCTGGGTGTACTGGATACAACCTTTCTTTTTCATTTTTTTTCAGTGTTTTATTAAGAAGGAAAAACACATTTTCCCCAAGCAACAACAATTAGTAAGCTTTTATATCATATATGAGCTTGGAACTGTTGTTGAGCATTGTAAATCTTGGCTAAATCAGTGTCAGATTATATTATTAATTTATCTGTTCAACAAATACACAGAGTTTAGCTGTGTCCAAGACAGTTACTACTGTGTGGTAAGTGAGCTTAGATAATTGTGTCTCAGTTTTCTCTCATCTGTGAAGTGGAAACAACAATAGTCTTACTCAGTAAGGTTGTTAGGAAAATGTAATGAGCCAATACACGAAAAATTCTTAGAAAAATGTCTAACAGTATCCAGTACATCTTTTAGATACTTCAGTAAAACATTTTTTGAAATCAAAAATAGATCATGTCTGGTTAAATCCTCTTTTACTAAACACTGGGTTTCTAGCCAAACTATCTTAGTTTATCAGATACTATTTGGGAGGCAGGGATTCACCAAAGGTTAAATAATCTTACTCTGCTGGACAATAGATTTTTTGTTTTTTTTTTTTTTAAATCTTTCTCAAGGCATTCTTTAAAGTAGGAAATATAAGCATCAAAATGTTGAGGACTATGGCTATACCATTTAAACATCTTTTTTTTTTTTTTTTTTTTTTGCCTCTTCTTTCAATAAGTGTTTTTATTATTCAGGTCCTAGACAGGTAGGTGTTACACATCTTTGACATCACCTTACGGGTTATAATGCTGCTTATAAATTAGAGGATCCCTGAAAAATGATTGACTACCAATACACAGTTTGCCTAATGTATAGAAGGCATGAGATAAGAAAACACAATATTAGGAACATGGATGGTATTTCCAGTTTCTAAATGAGTGTTAAAGCTAAGAGCCAAGGACTTCCACCAGGATCCCCGAAAGGGGAGTTCTTCGGAGTGCAGCTCCCAATAAGTGAGACACAGAACAAGAGTGATCTCCACGTTTCTGAATGAGGTAACGGGTTTGTTTCAAAAAATATTATTTTTGCAATAATATTTTTATTAATTTTAAGTAATAAATATTAATTTTTGCAATTAGTATTTGCAATAAATATTGCAAACCATCTAATGCCTGGTTGCAAATCATCTAATGGAAGTTGCAGATACAAACTTATTGTTCAACTGTAAGAAGGAAAGGTTTAATTATTTGTAATATCATTCTAAGTTTCTGTGCTCATTACAAATAAAATAAACACTTTCTCTTTCTACAAAAGGGTCAATAAAAATTCCAAGTGTAAAATAGTTATATTATTAAAGAGTGTGGATCAGATAATATATCAATATTTTGTTTCCTAATTATTAGAACTATACCTCCAAAAGACATTGCTGAATTATTATTTATGAATGTTTTATGAATATGTGCAACTCCATTCCTCATTATACAAATAAATTTGAAAAACAACAATTGGAGGAATCTTATTGAAAATTTATAAAAATTGTATTAGAAGTAGTAGAAAACATTTTCCTCTGCCTAAAAACTTTATTTAGAAAATACTTATTAATTTAGTGTTCAAACCAATTTTGTTAAGCAATCACCACGTTTTAAACCATGCTTATCCTCTCTTGGGAGCAAAACACAAAAACAGTTCCTTTTACAATTTATTTCTCATCTTTGAATTGACAAGTAAAAGTGAGAATGTGAATGTAGATAGAAAACCTAAAGAGAAGAGGAAAAGTCTCTTTGGAGATACTGTTTTTCCTGCCACTCAGTTAATATGTCAAGAAAGAGGTCTGACCGACTTCAGGGGTAGAATAATTTATGGTGACTCATTCATTTTAATTACCCTCTAAAGTTTTGGATAAACACTACTCCAATTCCCTTTTCTCTTGGTTAATGTACCTGTTACAAGAACATTGCATTGTAATTAAGTGATCAAATTCAGGGTGCTACAGTAGATAAAGCTATAAACTGCTTTTGAATTTCAGGAGTTACACAATAATCTAATTTTCTTTCATGATATACTTTGTTGATTTAATTTTTTAAATTGATACATAATAGATGTATATATTTTGGGTTTACATGTGATAATTTAATATACATTCATATAATTTGTAAAGATGAAAGCAGTATAATTGAGATATCCATCACCTTAAGTATTCATCTTTCTTTAATGTTAGAAACATTGAAATTATTCTCTTCTAAATATTTGGAAATATACAACAGATGATTGTAAACTATAGTCCCCTATTGGTCCCTTTGATTCATGCCTCTGCCACCGATAGTTTTTACAGTAGACCTTATCTAATGTTGAAGGAATAATGTGTGGAAAGTTAAAGACAAGATAAAATTATTCTCAATTTAAAATAATGAGAATCCACTGAGATTTCAGAAGGATACTTGGCCACGGAGAATAAAACAATAAAAAGTAAACAAGAAAAAAAGAAAGAAAATAACTCATTTATTTCAGCAATGTAGAGATTTTTAGATTTAATTTTATTTCTTAGGGTGAGCATCTGAACCACAAATAATGGTCATTTATTTTTAGAAATTGTCCAGGATTAGATATAATGATGCTTTATGTGCTTTAAAATAGACTTACTCCCCAAGAAATCATGCTGAATGCAAACGCACACCATAGTATGACACATTTACCTGTCTACTGAGCTTCCCAAGTGTGTACTTATATTCCCTAATGTAAGATTTAAAACAATTTTATAAAAACATTTCAGTGTCCTGTACTTTTCCAGTTTCTCTTAGGTATACACATTACATTTCCCCAGTGCCTATCACATTTCCAGATCTTATTCCAAAAATGTGCACAAACTAATTAAGAAAAATGCATTTATTAATAAAGGGCATTTTTTTATTAACGCACATAAGCATAATACTTTGCTAAAATTGAAAGTTTGCTTAGATCATATTAAAAGCTCTGCTAATAGTAATATCTGATACATTGCTGGTAACAACTGCTTACATTTGGACAGATATGTTTTATTTAATGATTTTAAAAAGTTTATGTCACCAGGACTTTTAAGTAAATCATTTTTAAGTTGTCATTAACAATAGCACTTTTTTTATTGCTTCTCATAGGTCGCTTGTTACATTTCTTTAGAAATTTGAACTGTTTCTGTAGCATAGGCCAGCCCAGTGATACTTGTTTTTAATACAGGTCCATACAGTTTAATAACTACAGCTTTATAGTTTGCAATCTAACAGGATAGAACTACCCAATATCTTTACAAGAGTATCTATTTATTCTCTATTCCTCCAGATGAGTTTTACTCTGTACCTGTTTGGATCTAGGAAATGTTTCAATAGACTTTAATAGATATTGGATTAATTTATAAATCAAAGTCATATATATCTTCATCTTTACCAGGTGAACCAGCTCTCCACCTTCAGCTGCCCTTCTGAACCCATGGGATCCTCCCCATGCCACTTTTAATTCCCAGTTTCCTTGTCTCCTCCTCTTTCCTCAGAGGATGTTGGAACTTTATTTTTGAAGCTGGGAGCATCATTCCATTTACTCAAGTGGTTATTTTTTTATTTATCTTAACAGAGTTTTATAATGTTCTTTAAGTCTTTCTGTCTCAAGTCAAAAATATGCAACTATTTAATGCTTTGTATTAGTATTTCAAACAGCATTTTTTCTGAAATTTAGTATTTATTTATTAGCTGTCTGGCACTAGTATAAGCAAAGTGTGTTTTGAGGATTTATTTTATACTCTCACTTTTGAGCAAATAATTCTCTGGTTAATTTTCTTGAATATTCTAATAATATAACGTTTCATTTGAAAATACTGATCATTCTATTTTTTTCTTTACCATCTTTGCTAGACATATATATTTTAAAAACGAATTCCTATAGAGTTTGGGAGCCTACAGAAAAGAAGAAGCTCTTGTAAGACTTGAATTTTTTTTCTTTCTTTATTGTAAGGGTTGAATGAGAGACCCTTTACGATGATGGACTCAAGGTTCAGGAAAGTAACATTAATTTAAATATCACCTATCCAAAGAGAGAAATATTAGAGAAGACACAGACAAAATCAAAGACACAGACAAAAATCCCTCAGAGAAAAATAAACCAGTGACATTTTAACAAATCAGAAAATCTGCATAAAATAAAAACTGAAGAAATATGCTAATATCTAGTGGATGTTTCAAAATGGAAAATATTTCTTAGTTTTCTTACTAGAAAGTAGTATTGGATCAATTAAGCATAGTCTAAATAACAGAAGTAGATTAGTGGCCACGTCATTTGCATTTCCTTGTTGACGCGTGCGCGTGTGTGTGTGTGTGTGTGTAAAATTTTGGAAGACTAAACCTTAAAATGGCATCTCAAACATCTGTTTTATTTTCAGATATGGTGCATTGACGTCCCCGTGCAAACCTCCAGGGATGTTTATGGGTTATGTTATGACAAAGAGCTCTTACACAACTTAGTATGATTGACAAAAAGTCAGGTGACTAAAAAGGAAAAAAAAAAAAAAAAAGACTGAACATTGCAAGTATGGAAACAGTCTTTCATTGTCTGAGATAAAGCCCGAGTTCTAGTCCTACCTTCAAGATGATTAAGAAGCACGGACACAAAGGTGCGGTTAGAGAGAAAGTTTAATAAGCCAAAGAAGAAAGCTCTCTGCCAGTAGAGAGGGGGTCCCCAATGGGGTACCCATTATGAGGCTGAGTTCAAGGGTTTCTATGGACTGGGAGGAGAAAGAAATGTGCTTAGTCTGCAAGCTGTCTTGGCAAACACGTGACTCAGCTCAGCACTGGACGTTGGCCCCAGACCAATCAGGAACTGAAATGATGATTCATAGATGCGGCTTAGCTTGGCCCAGGACCTATCATAAGCTGAAGTGAAAGCTTGGCTGGGGACCTTGGCCCAGGACTAATCAGAGTCTGAGGTGATGATCCATAAATGCCAGGCTTATAATCCTGATAAAGGAAAGTAGAGCCCCACCAGATCCCATTAGAGCCCAGCATGCCCATGCCCACAAAAGAAAAAACTTTTTCTGGGAACCTACTGACTATGCAAAGGACAAAGACATTTCTATGCCTGGCCTTGTTCCCTTATCTGAGTGAGCTAGAGGTCTGTGCAATTTTTTTTCCAAATGGCCCAGAGGTTTTTCTAGCTGTGCAGCCATGGGCATGTCTCCAGTCACCACAACCTGTGTTAGTTCCCTTATGGGAGTTGCAGTTTGAATTTTTTCTCAGGCTGCATTTTCTATTATGTTGGGATGTGGCACTGACTCATGGGAGGAGAAGTGGGAGCTGTCTGGGACTCTTCCCTTGTTATCCAAAGGGAAGCTAACGAACTCCTTCAGTATGATAAGAGACAAACACACATGTGATTAATTTACCCTTCTTCCTTTACATGAAGCTCCTTCTTCATGTTGGTTCTACCATGCTGTGCAAACTTTAAGAGCTTACCTTCAAAAGCAGATCTGTTTCCGATATCTACAGGTGTTTGTACTTCACAGTTTAAACACTTGAACTGACCAGAAGCTTTCATCATCAGTTTAGACAAAGAAAGCCATCGTGTCTCTTACCCTTACCTTTCATTCACCTTTACTTCTTTTAATTTTCTATCAACTGTTTTCTTGTCAGCTGAGAGCAGCATAACCAGGCCCATGATATTCACTCTTTGAGTCTGGTCATAAACCACAATCTTTATTTATGTCTATTATTTTAACAAGATACAAATTGCTGGAAATAGAGGCACAAGCCTAGTCACCTGGTCCCCTCCCATCTGGAGAACAGATGTTGTCAGGGTGATTTCATATAGAAGTAAGCCAGGCAGATGTGTCCTTGTTCCCTTGATATATATATATTTTTTGTCCAAAGCATGATAGCATACCTCAAATTTGCCCTCAGCATTAATGTCTTGCAACTTTTCAACTTGTTTATCTAATGGCAGAGTGGGGATAAAAAGACATTTAATACTACTTCATTTAAAAGGTGAAATAATTTAAACATTTTTGAACTCAGGTAAACCAAAAATATTTTTTTAAATTCAAGAAAATTATCTGGTGATATACATTTGGGATCTAAAGGACATGAGAGAGCATTTAATACTCTTCACAAATATTTCAGTGACTGAATATTTCAAATGAATGAGTCTTCAGACAGAGACTTGGAAACACTTTGTCATCAAAGGCTCACAATGAAAGATCTCATGGATAACTTACATTTCTCATTCTTGATATACCTTCCATATCATGTAATCTATTTGTCCTTCTACATTGTTTCTGTTGAATAGTGAATTTGAATTTAAACCCTGAAACAGAAAATATATGCACATAAAGCATGTATACTGTGCAGTCTAGAGACAGGGTCTTCAAGAATAGTTTTAAATATCAATCTCATTGAGTATATCTTTCTATTACAACTTATATATATATAGTAGCAATGTTATTAGTTGCAGCAGAATTTAATAAGAACCATCGTTTGATTACCAGACTCAGGTACAAGCAGCTATGTACTTAAAAAGTAAGAATCCATTGAATGAAGAGCCTCTCATCCCCCAAATGAAAGGAAAATTAATAGAAAAGAGGGTAGAGGAGCTACCTTCAAACACATTCAGTGGAATGTAAATCTCACATACTCCTATTTCTATTTGCATTTCTTGTAAGTACTTTTTTAAAAAAAATCTTAATAGCACTTCAAAAACAAAGACTTATTTCTCAAGCACTTTAAATGTTCTACTCAACTTGACTTAGACTCTGATTTCTGTTCTCTTTATCCAGAATCTTCTTAAGCTGAAGAAGTAGTCCTAATTTAGAACATATTAGAATCATGGTAGCTGTAAAAGAACTGTGACAGAAAAGAACTATCTCTTAAAACTTATGCTCAGGTGTGTGGCAAGATCTTTCCAGTCAATTACATCGGTGAGTAACATGGTCAAGTATCTCAATGGGGCTTGGAAATACTCTTCTCTTAGAGGCAAGGGCAGCAAACAATTGCTATTACAATCTCCCATAATAAGATAGGGAATATATGTAGACATCTTGAACTTCTTTATGAAGCCAACCTCAAAGATGCAAGAAATCAAACAACACTGTTTTTTCAAGCCCTCTGAAAGAAAGCTACTGAGCAATGAAATCCGAACACCAAGAACTTGGTCAAATAAAGCACTCAGAAATGAAGAATCCTGTTAAAGAAGGAACAAAAACATTAAATTTAAGTGTGGAATCAAAATGAAATAACTGTATACACTGAGTTTATAATGCATAATTTAAAGGCTACAGACACAACAAACTAAATTAATAATATAATAACCTTAGCAAAAATACAGGAGATGGAGAAAAGGGAAGTAGGTAGATATGTGAGTATACTAATATCATTTTATATAGGTGAGTCAATCAATGTAGTTTTAAATTAAAACAACGTTAAAAATGACTCCAACCTCTTAATGTTTTCCATAATCTTTTTTCTTTTGAGATGGACTCTCGCTCTGTTGACCAGGCTGGAGTGCAGTGGTGCTATGTAGGCTCACTGCAATCTCTGCCTCCCGGATTCAAGCAATTATCTTGCCTCAGTCTCCAAAATCCTATGTTAGGATTACAGGTGTGCAGCACCATGCTTGACTAATTTTTTGTATTTTTAGTAGAGACAGGGTTTCACCATGTTAGCCAGGATGGTCTTGATCTCTTGAACTTGTGATCCATGCACTTCAGCCTCCCAAAGTGTTGGAATTACAAGCATGAGACACCACGCCCAGCCTTCCATAATCTTTTATAATTAACTTTAAATATTGATTTTCAATGTAATATTTATTGTAGATTAAAAATATTTACCTTGAATTCAGCATATCCTTTAGTTTCACGTCAGTTACTTTTGCTTGTGTTACTCTGAAGCAAATAGATATATTTTTGTTAAAAATATCATATGTAATATATGCTTTAAATTTTAAAAAAAATCACTTCTATATTTCCCTATTTACTTACATATCCATATCGTTGAGGTGACTAATTCAGTACCAAAATGTATGTTCACCTTTCCAAGGTATACACGTCACTGGCAGTAGCTGCCTAAGGACTAATTGTCTCACTCCCTGTCCTTTCAACTAGGTATGACCATTTGAATAGTTCTCACTGAATGAAATGTGAGCTGAAGGGATATAGGACACTTTGGGGCCAATGCTCTTAATTATTTTCAAGCTTCTTTTTCTCATTTTAAACTCACCTATGTTGGTATTTGGAATCCCAGGTGTATCTCTTACAGCAAAATGAAAAAAAGGCTACTTATGGGTCTATGAATATTATGCCACTGGAAGAATTATTTCTTATGTTATCTCAATAAAGTAGCTAATAATAATGTGATTTCCATGTAGCATAACTATAGTGTGAAGATCTGCTGCTTAATCTGACATAAGTTCTGAATTTCAGGTCTTGTGACAACTTTATTCTCAGTGTAATTAATAAAATTTCAATCTGCTTTTTTCCTTCAGTCTCCACTGTTTAGTTAACATAAGATAGTCCCTGAGGGACTGATTATCCTTGAAAATGGAAAGAAGGGCATCCCTGAGCTTCCAAAGCAGAGAGACAGATGCAGCCAGCCTTTCCTTTGATCATTTTATTTCAATTTACATCTTCATTCATTCTAATGAGTCTTAAAATGAGGATATAAATGTATGTGTTTCCAAATAATCCATTTTATAACACCAGTTGAGCAATCTCTGCCTTTATTATAAAACATTAGTGTTTTATTAAGTTATACCAAGTATATATTGATCAGAATAAAATTTGTCATACTAAAATATAGATATTTATGGGATTATTAATAAATATACAGGTTGAATTAGATAAAAGTATTTTATGTATATGTGCAATTCTGCATCTGTATTTTACATTGCTTGAGATCTTACACAGTAAATTTCTATATTTGGGAGAAGATGTCATGGTAAATGCGGGAGCCAGAATAATAAACCCCTAAAGACATTCAAGCACAAATCTCTAGAATCTCTTAGGGCAAAAGAGTCAAAGGGTATTTGCAGATGTGACTAGAAATATGGATTTTGAAATGGGGATTATTAGAGTGGGCACAACCAATGTATTCATATAAATGAGTCTGTAAAAGTAAGAACTTGGCTGAGGTTAGAGTTAGATGGGACAATGGAAGAAGGGTCCAGGAAATGGAATGTTGCTGGTGTTGGAGACAGGAAAAGGAGATCGCAAACTCAGGAATGTGGACAACCTCTAGTACCTAGAAAAGGCAAGCCAACAGATTATCCCATGGAACAACCAGAAAAGAACACAGCCCTGTAGACACTTCAAAATCCATGTGGTACTTCTGGCCTACTAACTGCAAGATAACTTTGTGATATTCAAGCTGCTAAAATATTGTGATAATTTGTTAAGGCAGCAACAGAAAAATAATAGTCAATTATTTAAACTAGATGTCAAAATTATCAGAAGAGATACCTGTGAAGGGATCTGATGGTCATGAAGATGGAGAAAAAGAATAAAGCCGAAGAATTCTTAGGGAACCAACTACATAAATAGAACATGTTCTTTATTTGGTTATGGGGCTTCCACTACTTGATATTGACTTTTAAATGAGCATTATCACTTATATACAAAAGATACACTTAACAAGACATGTGAACTTACAATCTCTATATTGGAGAAAGGATTGAGGTGAAAGGTTGTATATGGTTAAAACAAAAAAATATTCACAAAACTTGAAAAAAAATTAAGTAGGTTTCAAATCTGTAGTTTCTCTCGATGTTCTTACAAATGGTGACAATAAACCTAATTTCCATGAATTAAGCTAAAAGGAAAGTGGATAAGGAGACACTGGAGCTCATCTGATTTTGATTGTTTTATGTTGGATTGGGCTTTTAGCACCTGTCAGAGACTTGCTTATTTTTTCTCACTCTTTCTTGCTGCCAACAATGAGTTTACAGCACAGTCAAAGGAAAGGATAGAGAAATCAGCAAACGTTTTCTAAGATCTGTTTCCCTGGTTATGTTTTTTCTTCCATGGAATTTTTGCTCATTTATATGCCAGTACCAGTGTTTCAAATAAGGTATCTTTATAATAATACGTTTAATATTTATTAAAATAGGTGATCACAACCATTATTCAGCTATTCTGAATTTTTTAGTTGTCCTTATGTGTCAGTCTTCACATTAAGGTTTAGAATTATTTTGACATCTTTAGATGTTAATAATAAATGATAATTTTAATTTCTGTTGAGATTTCTGATACTCTTACAAAATGCAAATATGCATCCCAGGAACCTCAGAGCCAAACCAAATTTCAGAGACTCCTTTTAAGCCTCTGCTTTAATCCATTCACATTCAAATGTTGTTAAATCAAATGTTGTGTTCAGGGTGGTATAAACCCTCCTTAAAGTAGAAGGAGAAGAGTAAATACTTACTTGACATGAATGTAATGCACTAAAATATACTGGAAACTTATAAATGCTATGGAAAAATGTAGAGCATAGGAAAGAATATAGAGAATCTTGGAGGATTGTTTTGTGATTTACATAGTGTGTTTTGAGTAGTCCTTACTGAGATGACATTTAAGCACAGGCCTGAAGGAGCTGAGAGAGTGCTCCATGTGGATAACAGAAATAGCAATACAGACAGAGCCAACAGTCCATGCACAGTATCCAGGTGTGAGCATATCCACTATTTCAAGGAATGATGAGTAGAAAGTGATTGAAGTGGCTTCAGAGTACT
This sequence comes from Cheracebus regulus, assembly GCA_963574635.1. Lineage (NCBI taxonomy): Eukaryota > Metazoa > Chordata > Mammalia > Primates > Pitheciidae > Cheracebus > Cheracebus regulus. Next base: position 18,946 of record CAUYQU010101738.1, on the reverse strand, counting down.
TTATACAAGGGAAGCAGCAGTGGAAAGAAAATTGTATTTTAAAAAGATTAGTATGTTTAATTTGGAAGTTATACTCAAAAAGTTGTATTCATTGAAATGTATAAGAAAAATGTTTGGAAGGCACAAAAGGTGTTGATGAAACTACTTAGAGCATAAAAGACTCTCTATGAAATACATTTGGCTTTTTGGCTTTCTCTTCAATTCATCTCTTATTAGTTTTTTACCCATTCTTCAACTACCAAGCTTCTATATTTTAGTATAAGAATATAATTCATTGAAAATCCTTTATGCAACACATTTCTTAGTGCCAGTACCTATGAAAAATAATGGATATGCCTAAATGTGTGCAATGGAAATGCCTTCTACCTTTCTGAAGTTTATTCTCTAATGTGAGAAAGAAATAATGGACACATACAAAGCACATAAGCAAAGATGAAGTTAGATAAGTTCTCAGAGAAGTTAAGGAGTGAAGTGTAAAATTAATAAGGGAAGTAGGTAATATCTAAGTTGGAGTCTAAAACATAAAAAGAGTCAATTATAAAAATGATGAGATCTATACAGAGTAGGTAGCATGCACTGTAGCCATTATGGGATGTGCTAAGATATGCCCGCCGTTTTTTTTTTGTTTTTTTTTTTATAAACAGCTATGCATAAATGCCTATTATTGTTACTGTTTTCAATTTGTACTTGAAATACTACACAGTCTGGTGCATATTGAGAGAGGGGTAAAGAATCACTAAACAATTTCATTTCGTACATTTAAAATAACTTGTATGGTCACATTTGTCTTGAAATTTAACAAATCAGCTATGATCTCTTCATGAAATATTATATCCAGAGTATGTCTTGAAAATCAGGCCAAATTTATTATTAAAACTATGAATTACTTTACATGCAATTGCCATAAACAGAGACAGTACTATAAATTATGCCCTAATAAGTACACAAGCCCAGAAGCTAGCAAGACTGGGTGAAAATCAGGCTCTGCCATTTACGAGCAGGGTGATCTTGAACCAGTTACATAATGATTAGGCACTTAACTTTACTTATCAGTACAGTGAAGTATTGTTGTGAACATTTCAATTAAACATGTAAAACCCTATTACAATATCTAGCCTATAGAACTAACTTCATCAATGATTTTTATAGCCCAGATTATTATTATAGATTTTTATGTATGATTAATTTTGTCTTTAGCAAAATAAACCTGCAAACATGTAAGAGGAGCTAATAAAAATAATTTTAGGACATTCATCACTGTAGCTTGGTGTAGATAGCTCTCTAAGGAATACTTTTTATGACGTCATAAGTAATGTTTTAGCCACAATTTTCTTTATCTATTAAAGTACTCTTTGAATTTTGGGAAATTTTCGCTATTTAAGATGTTAATTAATGAAGTTCGTTACTAGAACATCATTCTTACATATAAACAATTAAATATTAAATGAGTCTTCTAAATAATTCTGGGTTAATTAACAAATATGCCTACAATTCAAATATAAGTAGAAGTAAAATTACTTATTAAAAGTACAAGAGTCATTAAATGTTTGTCTCATCCGTTATGCCATTCTACATCTGATTCCATTTGCAAATTTTGACATGTTTAGCAAATGAAAACCAGAGTCTTGATCAAAAGGCATAGGGGCCAGACAAGCCACAGTAAAGGAGGTTTATGCAAAACAATTTTATCTTTGTGTTTATAGAAGGAAGAGATGTGGATATTAAGTCCAATAGTAGGCAAACCAGATCTTTCAGATTTTATAATATTTTGAAAAATACCATTTAAATACATCTTTTCTTTCAAGTGAAAGTAGTGTTTGTTAACCAGTTTGATTTTCACACATTCGATTATTCTGAAAATAAAATGTTGAAGCTTGTCTAATAGCATTATGCCAAATGTTTTTGGGACGACAAAACTGAAGAACGTATGAGACTTACCCTGAAAGATTCTTGAGTCTATTGAGACGGAGAGGCACCCACACTGTTCAACACAAATTAGACAGTTGAGTTTCATGAGAACTGCTTTAGGAATTTATGAGAGATTAACATTCCAACAAGGAAAAGCAAAACAAAACAAAACATAAAAAACACCACAGGGATTAAAATGTAAAGGTGCACAAGGGACAGACAGGTAAGGTGAATGAAGGAGTCTAGGTAGAAGATATAGACATACATTATACATAAAACACAGGCATATTCTTCAAGACCACAAAAAATTACAGTCTTCTATTTTTTTAAATCATAAAGCGTCCTTATTTTATCCAAATTTTCTTTTGGATAGACGCAGGTTACGGAAAAGTATAATTTTAATCAGGCAAGTGAGATGATAAATGACAGAGTTTTGTCTTAGAGAGATGTGATGGGCTGGAGAAGGCTGGCCACAGGACCCCATATTGGCATGACTCCACCTGATTGGTGACTACTGATATTATGGGCGTAATATTGCCAGACCTTTTAAATTTCAAGAGCAGCTAGAATACAGGTTTTGAACGTAAAACCTCTTCATATTAAAAAATTACACCAAATTATAAAAAATTGAAAAATAAAAGTGTGTCAGGGCCATATGAAATGCATATGCTGACTGAATTCAGCCAGAAGAGGAAGAAATTTCCAACTTCTCCCTGAGGTCATGTTTTATTAGGATATGAAAGAACAGGAGAAATCTTTACCTCAATGACAATCATTTATAAAAGTCTGTGTTTGGCTTAGATTCACGGTTAATACCAAGAGTTGTCAGGGTGACATACATATATATAATTTACTTTATTCCTACCTCAAAACCTTTTTTGCTATGAAACCTAAGAAAGAAAAGAGAATGACATGTATGATCTCACAAATGTGAGAATATATGATTCTAAATTTGTTATCTAATACCTTTACCTAAAATATCTGTGTATTTTAGGTAATAGTATTCTGTGTAATAAATTTACAAACCCGTTAGTTGGTGCCATCCCTTCCAGAAAGAATTCCTATGAGTTATTAGATATAACATTTCGCAGTTGCACAAAAGGTGATAAAACATTTACCTTCTAAACCATAGTGTTAGTATACTCAGGATAAACTGACATAAACTGACAACTGAGAAATATTAACTCTTTCATAAATTGCACTTTTTGCTTTATGACTTTTTTCCATAAGCCTGTCGTTAAAATTTCACCAATAACTGAAGTTCAGATCAACAGCAAATTCCAGGGGTCTTCAGTAATGAATAATTTTAATGCTTTCTCTTCATATTCTAATTTATATTGATTGAGAATATGAATTATTATTATCAATTAAAGAAACTGAATTGTTTATCTCAAGAAAAAAATAAAAATAAATGAAAACATAATTTTAAAATCTATACCTAAAAATATATAATTGACAGAAGGAAAAATTCTCTACCACAAAATGTCTTTTCTCTGGCAGCATTCCCTTATGAATTCTTATTATTTAAAATGACTTTCCAAGAAATGTTTTTCATCTGAATAACCATAATTCTGTTTCAATGCCTAAGCACCATTTTCAAATGCTGTATGATGATAAAATATTTAAAAATAGTTTTACTCAATTTGCTGTGTCTGGCTTTTTCCCACTTCCAAGAAAATCATTTCTGTTTTCTTATTTTTTTTATTCCTTCTGATTTCCTCTTTCTGGTGTATGTTTCTTCAGTTCCCTCTATCCTTCTTTTTACTGGAGTATGTTCCCCTAATTCCAGCAAAATCTTGAACGTAATAGATCCCTGGGAAACCTCCCTGTCCCCTTTCTAATTCTACATCTCTTGGGACTGTATTTCATGGCAAAATCCTATTAGCTTATTTTGATGTTTTTATCTTTCTGTGATTGGGAACCAGTTCATGCAGCCCAAACAGACAATTTTCTGATGGTACTAAGTGGATTTTCAGATCTCCTGAGAGGAGAAATGAGCTTCAATAAAACATAGACCACTACCAAAGTTTACTGGCTTGAGTGATGTAACTTCTTATGTGGTTCCTGCCTTTTACTGTAAGTTTACACTCCCATGAACATTAACTCTGCCCGGTGGTAGTGCTTTAAGTGAAGGTTTGCACGCAAATATGGCCTCCATGAAAGTTACCTCGGGCTAAAGTACTTCCATCATCGACAAAATTAAGCGTCACACTAGGTCTCTGGTGGTTTAGTTGGCCTCAGATTAAGTTGTGGCTCATGTTTTATTAATGTGGTGAGATTGTCTTTTATTTTCAGCCTCCCACAGCAGGTGAGCTTGTCATATTCACTAAGAGAGTACGAGAGAAGATTGCTCACCACTTGCGTGAATTGCTTCCACAGTTCTTAATTTCTGTTGAGAGGCACGCAATATAAACAAAGTTTTACTTAACTGCTGGAACATGTGTCAAGGATTTGATACATGCAAACCTCCATTTTTATGCCACGCTATGAAAACGCTGCAGTGTTGCTCCTCTGAGTAACCCTGTGCATGCCAAGCAGAATCTCAGAATTAAGATATTTGAAGAATTTCTCTGGCTTTAGTCTAAGGAAAAGAAATCTCACTATCCAGGAAACTAGGCAGGTGGCCTGGAAATGAGATAAAAATCATAGAAAAGAGAGGTTCTTGCTTCCAGCCTGGCAAGCTTAACTTTGCCCCAGCCCAGTTTTCTGTAGTGAATTTTTTTTTTTTTTTTGGTATAGAAAATGCCAGATCCTTAAAGTTATAACAGCTGTTAAAAGCTAAGCTCTTTAGGATCCTACAATGTGCTAGAAAAACCTGCAAGTTTTATCCTATTATCTGTATCCAATATATCAATAATCACAAGAATATTTTTCTTATGAATTAACAAAACAAAAATTGAATTTGTCAACAATTAAAAACAAAATCCTTCCTTCTTTCCTTCCAACCTTCCTTCCTTCCTTCCTTCCTTCCTTCCTTCCTTCCTTCCTTCCCTCTCTCTATCTCCCTCTCTCCCTCTTTCTCTCTTTCTTTCTTTCTGACTGAATCTCACTCTATCCCCCAGGCTGGAGTGCAGTGGCTCGATCTCGGCTCACTGCAACCTCTGCCTCCCAGGTTCCAGCAGTTATCTTGCCTAAGCCTTCTGAGTAGCTGGGATTACAGGCTCACACCATGCCTGGCTAATTTTTGTGTTTTTGGTAAAGACATGGTTTCACCATGTTGGCCAGGCTGGTTTTGAACTCCTGACTTCAAGTGATCTGCCCACCTTTGCCTCCCAAAGTGCTGGGATTACAGGCATGTGAGCCACCATGCCCAGCTGGAGATTTCTTATTGTGTACTCTCTATTAACAGAATTTACCTCTTTTTTGTGAATTGTTTGTTGTACTGACAGATTTATTTCTTTTTTAATTTGACAGGACCTACAGTTCAAGATAGCACAGACACAAATACTATGCTGCAAAAATGTTGAATAATAACATACTGATCAATGGGTTCTGTGTAGTAATTTAATTAAGCAGGCTTCATGAATCTTGACAAAATGAAGAAACTTGCATTATGTTTATTTTTCTTATTTGAGATTTCAATATAATAAAAATTGGGTAAAATATGCATATGCATACACATACTTATAGACAAACACATATTTATTCAGCTCTGAATTGTAAAAATTAAACACTATGTTGTGTTTTTATTTTATTTACTATGAAAATTATTATATTTTCTATTTTAAACAACTCTAAAGCCTATACATATATAATACAAGTCAGGTAATGCTTTCTCCAATATATAACATGTTAATTGAATCATAGAAAAATAAAATGTGGGTACTATTAATGCATCAAGGACTTTCTAATCTTGAATTTTCTAGTTTGGCTACATATCCAAATTTGTTTGCAAATTTTATAGTTAGGTTCTATTGTAAATTTAATGTGTACTGTCAAATTCTACCTCTTTTTTATTTGTGTTTTGGGAATGCTTGTCTGTAAGATCCCTTATTCTGTGTTTTAATTTACTTATATCTAATTAAAACCTATAGAATAAACCAATAAATGATATGTAGAAGCTCAAGTTCATAGTTAACACTATTATAAACATAAACTTCCCTAAAAAGCTAATTGGTTAATTTTACCTTAGTGATCTAGAATTAATATTAAAAATATTGTCACTATTTTAGTTAGCATTATTAAACTGATTATCTTTTGAATAACTGATTATTGAAATAAGTTATGCCTTTTACAAATCATTATATTATAATTAAGTTTTAAATTAAGCTGGATTAAGCAACTGTTTTTGAGTTCAGACTATGGAGGTACTGACCTACTCTCAAATAGTTGCTCTTAAGATATTTCAAACTGACAAAATATTCTAGCAGGATTTTGTCAGAATGCTTGTGGTAGGCAGAATGCTTGAGATGTTCCCTCAAGATTCTTGTCCCTTGGTTATTAAATCAAACACTAATCTGGGCGCTGCTTTGAAAGGACTTTTCAGATGGAACAAAAGTTACCTGACCTTAAAATAGGGAGGTTATTCTCAGTTATGTGGGTGGGTCCAATCAAAACACTTGAGTCCTTCAAAGTAGAGAAAAATCTCTAATTGGGATCGTAGAAATGCATCTGAAAGGGAAGCAGAAGAGAAACAAGGGTGAGAGGAGGTCAGAGATATTTGAAGTGTGTGGACCAGAGCTGCTGAGGGTGTACATAAAACTTAGGAAATGTGGACAGCCTCTAAGAGTAAAGCCCTCTCTGTCTTATAGTCAGCAACTCCAACAGGGACTACTGTAGCGGAAAAGAACTAAATTAGGCCAACTGTCTGAGTAAACTTGGAAGCAGATTCACCCCAAGAACCTCTGGAAAAGAATGCAGCCCTGCTGACACATTGGTTTTGGCTTTGTGAGATTCTAACCAGAGAACCAGCTAAGTCTTGCCTTGGCCTGGACTTCTGACTCAAAAAATGTGAGATAACGAATTGATGTTGTTGATGCCACTAAGTTTGCAGTAATTTGTTGAAACAGTAATAGAAACTAATATGTGCTTATTCTCTAAACAGGAGTAACGAATGTTAAGTGTGCCCTCACTGGAATACAAGGATGCCTTTTCCAATTGATATGAATTTTACACCAACATTGAAGATATGAATGCTTTATAGGCTAATAGACAAATACTGAAGAAACTAATGTATTATAAGATAGAAAAAAGTTAACTTTTAGAGTGGGTGAATTCCTTATTTTTCTTAAATCTGCAATAGTTATATAAACAAAAACTGAAAGGGAAAAGAATGTAGTTATACAAGCTATTTGATGTTATACTACTAGTAGTTAAACAGAGCTATGGTTTGAATGTTTGGGTCCCCTCCAAAATTCATGTTAAAGCTTAATCCCTAGTGAAATAGTATTAAGAGGTGGTACCTTTAGGAAGTGATTCAGTCAGATTTCCTCCCTTGTGAATGGGATTAAGGACATCATAAAAGTGACATTATACAGTGGTAGGTCCCTTTTTGCCTTTCTGTCCCTTCACCAGGAGAGGACACTTGGAGAAAGCACTGTCTATGAGGAATGAGCCATGACCAGTGAATGCCAGTACCTTGATCTTGGACCTCCTGGCCTCCAGAACTGTGATAAATAAATTTTTTAAATAAATTACCCTGCTCAGGTATCCTGTTATAGTGGCATGAACAGCTAAAACAGCAGACTGCATTGTGGGCCTAGGGTTATGAAAGCCAGAGCAAGAGATGAAGCCAGCTCAGAAAAGAAATGAAGGGAACGGTAAATGAAGATAAAGACTGCTAATCTTGTGCTATATTGAAAAAAGCTTTCAAGGAATTAATGACTCAAGAAACAATTTTATTGTATGTTGTTAATGTTGCTTTAGCTAATTTTGGCTTGATTTAAATCTAGACATAAAGTGTTGATCATTTTTCTCCCTGGTGAGCCATATGGTTCACTCAGATACTTCTCCCTAGTTTCTATTCAAATATCACTTTGTCAGTGAGACCCTTACTGACGCTCTATAAAGTGTAAAATATCGCCACACACCTCACTTCCACCTTCTTTTTGCAAGTTTTATTTTTCTCAATAAAAGTTATAAAAAAGACATTTAGTTTTTTATTTGCTTATATATCTCTTTCCCTCATGGGAATGTATGCTCTGTGAACACAGGAAGAATGTTTGTTGACTGTTCTGCCTCCAACATCCAGAAAATTATATAAGATGCTCAATTGTTTCTTGTTTGAAATATTCTCCTCCATGTTATCACAGTATTTCCCTCCATCATTCCTCTTTAAGCTTTCCAAACTATATAAGGCAAGGGAGTCTGATTCAATGTTAATTAAAATCAAAAATCAATTCAAATCTTTTTATTTAGAAAAATTTTGTCAAATGACCAAATCGGTGAAAATATTTCCACTACTTTATTTGATATTAGTAATTTTGGCCATCTGTTTAGATTAGAGTATTTTTCCTTCATTTTGTCCACCATAAATTCAATTCTAAATAAAGATAAATCGTTGTATCATAATATACCAAAGTGTCTCATGCCTCACTTTATTATCAACACCATTTCCAAAGAATGCATGTATTTTTTTCCTCAAGTTTGAATCCAGATGTGCTAAGTAGTAGTCGTGGGTTAACACTTTCATTTAAGAAAAAAGCCTCTTTAGAAACAAAGAAGTTTAAATAGCAGCTCAGTGTCAGGGAGTAATACTACCACTTATTATGCCAGACTAAAGAAAAAAGCAAGACACATTTACCGGGAAATGAGAAAACATGCAGTTCTTATCAACTTCCCACTAAAAGAGAAGATTCAAAGCTTTCATTTTTGTTACATAGCATTGGTCAACAGCACCCTCCGACTTTTCTTTTTGTTATGTGGCCAGTTTTTTAGCACACTAAGCCAGAGAGAATGCAGATGCTGACATATGTGAATTCTTTCATGTATTTTTCTGCCATGTTTTGAACCTTAACATTTGAATGTACTTTTCTACAGTTTTGTATTTTCTTTGAAATACAAGTCTAAATGACAATGACTGTTATTTGTTGCAAAACGAGTTCCCACTGTGTAGTACCATCCCATAAACAATACATATAGTTTAATGTTCAAGTTGAAAATCAGAATCACATTTTAAAATGACTGCAGAGTAACATAGGCTGAAGTCAGTTTCTACAATTTAATTAGATTTATTTTTATGAGAAGATGTTCAAGATTATTTTATTCCAGATATTATATTAGGCTTTCTCCTACAGGGCAGTGATTATTGACACTGTTTTCCGCTAACCACAGCATTTTGACTGAGGAGTAATTCTACCTTCACATTTCTGTCACATGATATAACTAATAGGCTAAATTTTTTCCAGCAATGCACATTATATGTGTAAAAACAATTCCAACCCAGTAAATGCAGTTAGTTGGAAACATTATAAGGAAATGTCACACCATAACATTTACCTGCTATGTTTTATTTTTTAACCCTCAAACACTTTTGTTGTTTCCAGAGCTGAGATTAGTAACTTAAAAAGCTTTTATTAAACATGCACAATCTAATTGAAGCACACAACCAACTGTAAATTCTCTGAATTAGACTTCCTGCAAATGACAAATGAGTGTGAATGTGCAATAAAACTTTGAATACCAGTGATTTAGTGCTAAGCAGAACTAGGGGATTTCTAGCAACAGGTTGAATGCAATTGATTGTGAGGTAAAAGGTAAGAAAAGTATGTGGTGATTCTTTGTTTGCCCTTTCATTTCCTTAAATCAAGACAGGATACTTGCATTGCAGAATTTATATTAATGTGCTTTGAGAAACAACTTAGGGCAAAGAAAAGACACAACAACACACAGATTAACAACTGCGTTATTTTAAGGCACCAGATCTCAACTCCTTTTGAAAAATATAAGAATTGCTGGTAGACAAGAAAAATTCATCCAGTGTCATTTATTTGCTTTTGTTTGGACGGAGGAACAATTTATGGTATGTCTTTACAGACCATAACCGACTTGCTTTAGACTTTCTGATAGAAGCTTAGTGTACATAAAGAAACTGGTTTAGTCTGCATTAGCAATTTCAAGGATTGATTGTAAGAGCCAAATATGTCTGCCAAACTACATTTGACACTTATATTTATTTTCCAGAGTATTATATTTAACTTCATGTGAAGAAAATTTTAGGCCCCGTGAAATTTGTAAATTAATGATGTGGTCATGAAACGTAAACAATATTTGCCTTTTAAATAGGATGACTGCAATATTGACCTGAAAGTTATTATATTTTATTTTGTAATATATATTTGAGGGACTGTGTTAGAGGAACTTCCAGGGTCCGCTAGGAGTTTTGTTCCCAGTGCTGGATTTTTCCTGCCTCTGACCATCTAGGAGCTTTGTTCCCAGGGCAGGGGTTTTCCTGCCTCTGGCTCCTAGGGGCTTTGTTCCCAGTTTAGGGATTTTTCCCACCTCTGGCCCCTGGAGGCGTAGGCCCAGTGACTTGGGGTTATAAAACAGTAACCAATCTGGTAAAGGATTCAAAGATCAACTGATCCAGAGAAAGTTTGAAAAAACCCTTCTCATTTGATGAGAACAAGATGGGGGAGGGAATAACTCCGGGTTGTAAGCTCCAGCTCCCCAAGCCTGAAATGGCACCCCTTCGTGGAAGGTGTCCTTTCACTCTGCCTAGTAAACAGCACTACAGCACACACTTTGGGTCCATGAGTTCTATTTGAGCTGTAACACTCTCCGCAACCTGGAGGCCCCTTCTCCATTCATCGGGGTTGGAGAGGCCAAGACCCTGAGTTCCAGAAAAGCCAGGAGCATCTAATCTGGTTCCAGCCAGGAGTGGCTTTGAAATTCAGTGCAGTGAGTGACCGCTTTGCTTGCTAATCTGTCCTTCTTCTTCTAAATTTGTTCAGGAGGCAAATTACTGGGCACTTATCGGCCAGTTAAAAGCAACAAGAGCGGCTGCTGGACTAAAGACACAGGTGTCAGGCTTTCTGGAAAAGGGCTAACAATCCCTGGCTCTTCAGAACTGGGAGCATTGTTTTCCTGGAACCAGTTCTTTCTCCACTCTCTCTTTTCCTGGGCCAAGGCAAGGGTTGGTTAGGGGTGACAAGCAATTGTCCTGAATTCCTGATATGATCAGTTGAGGTTACAGTCTTGCTTAGGACCCCTAAGACACTGACGCCCATGTGAATGCTGCTCAGCCTCTCAGACCCAACCTCCTGGGTCCAGAAATCCATGAGAACTTCTTCCAGGCCCTTTCCTCTAAAATATTTCCAACATCTGATGCCATTACTCTTCTTGCTATAGGACCTTGGGGTTCTTGGGATGGCAGTGCAGGGACTCTTACCTGTGGTGCCCCCAGGCCTATACTTATGAGGACCACTTACAATATAAATACACAGGACTGGTTCCTTTTGTCCACTGTACTAGGCTACATCCTAACAGAGCCAGGGTCTGTCAGTGGTTACTGGAGGCTATAGGACATTTTATTTTCTGTTACCTGCAATTTTTCAATCCACCTGAAAGGTGCCAGGACCCTACAACCTAAAATTTGTCATGTTTAGAATCAGTCCTCCATATGGCAGAACTTCTCCATATAGAGCACCATAGTCATACCTGGTCCAAGACTCAAATAGTTAATTACAGGGCCCACAGTGATAGGTCATACTCCTATGATGGAAAGTGGATAGAAAAGGCTCTGGTCCAGAGGGCGTTGTCCTGGCCTTGGCCCTGTGGCCAGCTATTACCTTCTTTAAGATTGTTAGGTTTAGAGATCCTTCTCAAGGAATTTATCCTCCTGGGGCAGTTTTATGGTCAAGCCTATGTTAATTGGACCCTTGCTAGGGAATATAAATAGTGCCTGTTGCCCAAGTCTCACTGGCCTAGTTTTTCAAGGACACTGGCACAGGGCCACTAAACCCAGCAATTCCCATGTCCTTTAAGGTGGCCAAAAATGGACATTAGACAGTGAGGATATGCCCATTACTCCACAAGTGTGATTAAACTTGGCAAATGGAGAAAGCCCACGAGATGATCATGCATTTAGGGCACAGAAAAATTAGAGTGCTGTGCCACTAGAGGATGCCCCAGGGTTGGTAATTATCAGAAATAACCAGGGATGTGGGTATTTCTGTGTTCAATTTCAGATGGGCACTACTCTTCCCAAAACAAAGTCACTCTTAAAATGTATGCTGGATAATTGGGACCAATTTGATCCACAATCTTTGAAGAAGTGGCTTATTTACTTCTGCTGCATGGCCTGGCCATAATACCCTCTTCAGAGTGGAGAATCCAGGCCACCTGAGGGAAGTGCAGATTATAACACCTTTCTACAATTAGACCTTTTATATAGGAGGGAAGGTAAATGGAGGGAAGGTAAATGGAGGGAAGTCCCCTATGTGCAACTTTTCTTGTATCTCAAGAGATAGATAAGTTGAGATAATCCTCAACGATGTAAGCCTTGTAACTTAAGCCCTACTGGCCACTCCCTGGGACCACCCTGATTCCCAGGACTCCTTACGGCTTCTGCCTCCACCAATGCTGACAGACTGTCCCCAGCTCCTATAACTCAAGAGGAATCAGGGAAAACCAAAACAACCAAGGCCCCACAGACTACTAGGATGCCCCAATTCTGCCCTCTACAGACTGTAGGAGGAGAATTTGGCTCAACCAAAGTACAGGCTCACTTTTTACTTTCTAACTTAAAGCAGATCAAGGCAGACTTAGAAAAATTTTCTGATGACCTGGACAAGTACATAGATGTTCTGCAGGGCCTGGGTCAATCTTTTGAACTAACTTGGAAGGATATTATGTTACTGCTTAGTCAGACCTTCATCAGTAATGAGAGAGAGGCTGCTCTAACAGCAGCTCAAGAGTTTGGGGACACTCGATACCTTTGTCAAGTGAATGACAAAATGAAGCCAGAGGAAAGGGAAAAATTCCCTGCAGGTCAACAGGCCATCCCTTGTATGTGCCCCCACTGGGATCCTGACTCAGAACATGGGGACTGGAATCATAGGCACCTATTGAGCTGCATACTTGAGGGATTGAGACAGACCAGGAAGAAACCCATGAACTATGCAATGTAATCCACCATAACCCAGGGAAAGGAAGAAAACCCAATAGCCTTCCTTGATCGGTTACAGGAGGCCTTAAGAAAATATACTCCCCTGTCACCAGACTCCATTGAAGGTCAGCTAATACTAAAAGACAAATTTATCACACAATCAGCAGCAGGCATTAGAAGAAAGCTCCAAAAGCTGGCCCTAGGGCCAGAACAAAGTCTAGAATCATTACTAAATCTAGCAACCTTGGTGTTTTATAATAGAGACCAGGAGAAATAGGCTGAAAGTGACAGGAGGGGCAAGAAAAAGGCAGTGGCTCTAGTTATGGCTCTCAGGCAGATGAACCTAAGAGGCTTGGAAAGAGGAAAACCGGGACACTTTAAGAAAGATTTTCCTAAGAGGAATCAACCACCTCCTCGTTCTTGCCCACTGTGTCAAGGGGTTCACCAGAAGGCACACTGTACCAGAGGATGAAGCCTCCCAGGGCCTGAGGTGACTAACCAGATGACCCAACAGCAGGACTGAGGGTGCCTGGGGCAAATGCAGGCACAAGCCATCACCCTCACCGAGCCCTGGGTAAAGCTGACCATAGAGGGCCAGGAGGTCGATCTTCTCCTGGACACCAGTGCGGCCTTCTCAGTTTTGCTCTCCTGTCCTGGACGGTTGTCCTCCAAGTCTGTAACTGTCTGAGGAGTCCTAGGACAAGAAGTCTCCCGATATTTTTCCCAGCCCCTAAGCTGTAACTGGGGAGATGTGCTCTTCTCCTATGCCTTCCTCAACATGCCAGAAAGTCCCATTTCCTTACTAGGGTGGGACCTGTTAGCCAGAGCAGGAATTATTTGAATGTCAGGGAAAAGATCCTTCTCTTCTGCCCATTATTTGAAGTTTGGGCAATGGAGGGACAATTTGGACAGGCAAAGAATGCCTGCCCAATTCTAATAAAGCTAAAGGATCCCACCTTCTTTCCTTGCCAAAGACAGTACCTGCTCAGACTGAAGGCCAAAAAGGGGCTACAGGATACTATAAGAAATTTAAAACCTCAGGATCTAGGGAGGTCCTGTAATAGCCCTTGTAATACTCCAATTTTAAAAGTACAAAAACCTAATGGACAATAGAGATTGGTGCACGATCTCAAGCTTATTAATGAAGCTGGGATCCCTTTATACCCAGCTGTACCCAACCCATGCACCTTGCCCTCTCAAATACCAGGAGAGGCACAATGGTTTGCAGTGCTGGATGTTAAGGATGTTTTTCTTTTGTGTTCCATTAAATCCTGACTCAAAGTTTCTGTTTGCTTTTGAAGACCCCTTAGACCACACTTTTCAGCTCACCTGGGCAGGTTTACCCCAAATTTTTTAGATAATCCTCACCTGTTTGGCCAGGCTTTAGCTCAGGACCTTAGTCATTTTTCATACCTGGTCCTCCAAAATGTGGATGACTTACTTTTAACTGCTAACTTAGAAACCCAGTATCAGCAGAACACCCAGAACCTTCTAAATTTTCTGGCCACCTGTGGAGGTAAGGTTTCCAGTTCAAAAGTCCAACTTTGTAGGCAACAGGTAGAATATCTAGGACTTGTCTTGTCCAAAGGCACTCTGGTACTTGATGAAGAACGTCTCCAACCTATACTAGCCTTCTCTCATCCAAAACCCTTAAAACAGCTGCAACAATTTTTAGGAATAACTGGTTTCTGTCAATTGTGGATTCCCAGATATGGCGAGATAGACAAACCCCTATACACTCTAATTAAGGAAATCCAAAAAGCTAACACCCGTCTGATACAATGGTACCCTATGTCCGAGGCAGCCTTTCAGAGCCTGAAGTAGGTGTTACTGCAGGCTCCAGCTCTAAGCCTACCCACAGGAAATGACTTTTCCTTATATATTATGGAAAAGTCAGGAGTGGCACTGGGGTTTCTCACTCAGACTCAGGGGACCATGCCACAACCAGTGGCATGCCTAAGGAAATTGATGTAGTAGCAAAAGCCTGGCCACATTGTTTGTGGGTGGTAGCTGCAGTGGCTATACTGGTCTCAGAAGCGCTTAAAAAGATCTAACCATATAGTCTTTACATAATATAGCTGTAATTCTGGCCTTTAAAGGAGGCTTATGGCTGTCTGATAACTGCTTTCTGAAATATCAGACCTTAATGCTTGAAGGCCCTATACTTCAGCTATGCACATGTGCAGCCCTCAATCCAGCTACC
Organism: Cheracebus regulus; assembly: GCA_963574635.1. NCBI lineage: Eukaryota > Metazoa > Chordata > Mammalia > Primates > Pitheciidae > Cheracebus > Cheracebus regulus. The sequence continues at coordinate 3,788 of CAUYQU010101738.1, read as the reverse complement.
TTTCTTTTCCAAAGAGGGGCAGACAGAGAACATGACTGTCAGTAGGTCATAGCCAAAAATTATGTGGCCTGAGAAGATCTCTCAGAAAATCCTCTAGCCAATCCTGACCTTAAGCTATACACTGACTGAAGTTCATTTATGGAAAATGGAGTTCGGAAGGCAGGATATGCAGTAGTCAGTGATCAAATGATGCTTGAAAATAATCTCCTTCCTCCAGGAACTAGTGCCCAAATGGCAGAACTAGTAGCCCTCATTCGAGCTCTAAAATTTGGAAAAGAAAAGAGAATAAACATATACACAGATTCCAAATATGCTTACCTGGTTCTCCATGCTTGTGCTGCCATATGAGAGAAAAGAGAGTTCTTAACTTTAGCAGGAACTTCCATTAAATATCATAAGGAAATATTAGACTTATTACAAGCTGTCCAAGAACCTAAAGAGGTAGCAGTCTTACACTGCCAAGGTTACCACAAAGGAGATGAAAAGGAAGCAGAGGGCAATCGCTGAGCTGACCTAGAGGCAAAAAAGGGCAGCTAGACAATTTATAGAAGAACCTTTATGGGAAAACCTTCTCCAGGGAACTAGACCTCAATACTCATGAGAAAAGGTAGAATGGGCAATCTCCCAGGGACATAATCTTCCTTCAGGATGGCTAGCTACTGAGGAAGGAAAAGTACCCCTCCCAGCTGCCAGCCACTGGAAAATACTTAAAACAGTACATCATACATTCCATATGGGTATAGAAAATACATATCAAATGGCCAAATCTATATTTATAAAAAAATGGTTTTCTTCAAAACTATCCAACAAATAGTCAAAGGATGTAAAATATGCCAGAAGAACAATCCTCTGGCACATTGCAAAGTTCCTCCTGGGAAATAGCAAACAGGTCATCACCCAGGTGGGCAAATGGACTTTACCCATATGCCTAAGTCTCAGGGATATCGACATCTGTTAGTAGGTGTAGATACCTATACAAACTGGGTTAAGGCTTTCCCTTGTAGGACAGAAAAAGCCCAAGAGGTAGTAAGAGTCCTGATTAATAAAATAATTCCTAGATTTGGACTACCTCACTGTCTTCAAAGCGATAATGGCCTTGCCTTAAGAGCTGCAGTGACCCAAAGAATTTCCAAAGCCTTAGGAATACAATATTATCTCCACTGTGCTTGGAGGCCTTGGTCCTCAGGGAAAGTGGAAAAGATGAATGAAATTCTTAAGAGACACTTAAAAAAAAACTAGCATAGGAAACCCACCTCCCATGGCCCACTCTGTTACCAATAGCACTCTAAAGGACTTAAAACTCTCCTCAGAAAATGGGACTCAGTCCCTATAAGATGCTTTATGGACAATCTTTTCTTATCAATGATCTTGTATTAGACAAAAAACAGTAAATCTAATAAAAGATATAACCTCCTTGACTAAGTACTAGGCACTTAGGACCTTACCTGAAGGACACACTAGGGAAAAAGGGAAATAGTTATTCTTCCTGGAGATTTAGTACTTGTCAAGTCTCTCCCCTCCAACTTTCCCTCTCTAGATCCATCCTGGGAAGGACCATTTTCAGTGGTTCTGTCCACCCCAACGGCAGTTAACATGGTGGGAATTGATTTGTGGATCCATTACACTTGGCTGAAACCTTGGAATCATCCTCAAGAAGACCAGGTGCCTCTTCTCCACTGTCTGAGGTTCCAGGAAGCTGACCTTCATACACCTGCAAACCATTAGAGGATCTACAGTTGCTCTTCCAATGAGATCCCAGGAAAGTCACTAACTCATGATTCACAAACCACACATGAGTTTAATTTGCCTTCTAGCATTAGCAGGAATGTTTGTCTTAACTTTACTATTTGCAACCAGACTCTATGTGGTCACCCCTAAGGTTTGGCCCACATCTCACAGGCTCTCCCTTTCTGTCTAATCATACTTTTAATTGCCCTTATCTGTATTTAGGTGCCTGATGCCCTCTTGCCCTGTCGGTTCACTGTTGTCCTCCAGACTATTTTTTTGCTGATAAACTATGGCTCCCTCTCTGCTAACTTTCTCTCAGTTCTTCTTAATCCTCTTTTTAGCCCTTCTCCTCCTGTCAGCTCATGCACATCCTACATGTAACTGAAAAGCTCGCAGAATTAGCTATAATCTTCCTGGGAAAAGCACTCACTTTTCTCAGTACAAGAGTGGTTCCGGAAGTACAACCAACCACCCCCTTCTTTCATATTACACATGTGTATGCACAAAAATTGCTATAAATCTGCTTCTCTGTGCACATACAACTCACACACATATTGGATGGCAACAATAACTGGGCCTAACTGTCCAACTGCTATAAGAACCAGTGTCTGCTGGACATATTTTACCCATGTCGGGATTTCAGATGGAGGTAAGGTCCAACACCAGGAAGAGGAACGGTGCCTCAAAGAAGTCATCTCTAACCTAGGCAAACCTGAAGTACCCCCAGCTCCTACAGAGGCCTGGACCTTTCTAAGCTACGTGAGAGCCTTTGCATGCACTCCCATCTACTCAAATTATTTAACACCACCCTTACAGGAATGCATGAGGCCTCCTCCAACAAACCAACTGATGTGCCTCCCACTATGCTTCAAACCAAAAATCCCAGTTTCAGTTTCATACTTACAGAACACAACTAACCCATTCCTAAATCATACGGGGCTTATAGGTCCCTTGGTCACCAATCTACAAATTTTGTCTGTCTAACTCCAATGCTTCTCTATGCCGACACTGGGTTACCTTACTTCAGGTCTCAACTGCCTAGCACCAGACTTATTCTTTGTTTTTGGTTCCTCAGCCTACCATTGTTTAAACAATACCCTGGAAGAAATATGCCTCCTCTTCTTCCTAGTGCCCTCCATGACCATTTATACTGATTCTCAGTTGCAGTCTGCTCTTGCCCAGGCAATGCCATACTCAAATCCCAATTTTTCCATTCACAGTGGGGGCTAGAATAATAGGCGGATTTAGTACTAGTATTGGAGGAATACTCACTTTTACTATAAACTATCCCAGGAATTAAATAATGCCATGGAAAAAGTTGCTGATTCTCTCATAACTCCACAAAAGCAGTTTAATTCTTTAGCTGCGGTGGCTCTTTAAAACCAAAGGACCCGGAGGAGAGATCCAAGATGGCCGATTAGCAACAGCTCAGGAATGTAGCTCCCAGTGAAAGTGCAGAGAATGAGTGGATGCCACACTTTCCGACGAATTTTGGTTGCCCACAGACCGGGAGATTCCTGGAAGAGAAGCCAAATGGGTCGCCAGCACGACTCTTTTGGCCGGCGCGGCTGTTTTGCCAGTGCCCCAGCACGGCGCTTCTCGGTGCGGAGTATACGGGATGGACAGGCTTGGCTGGTCCCACCCCCACAAGGAAAACAGCAATTGGAAGGACTGAGGACTGAGGGTTTCACAGAAAGCACAGCGAACCCAGGAAGGTCCGGCTCTGTGGAGAAGGGGCATCCGCCAAAGGAAAACTAAGAAACAGAAAAACTTCATCACTGGGCGGAGAGAGATCCAAGATGGCCACAGAGCAGCAGCTCGGGATTGTGGCTCCCGGTGAAGGCACAGAGACTGAGTGGATGACGCAATTGCAGACAAATTTTTGATGCCCACAAACTGGGAGATTCCCAGCGAAGGAGCCACACGGGTCGCCAGCGCGACTCTTTTGGCCGGCGCGGCGCTTCTCGGTGCAGAGTATATGGGACTGGGTGCCTAACTTTTAGTCGGGCTCCGCTGGTCCCATCCCCACAAGGAGAACAGCAATTGGAAGTGCTGAGGAC
>CAUYQU010101737.1:0-17984 GCA_963574635.1 Cheracebus regulus | reverse complement strand
CAGACATTTTTGTTTCTCAAGGCAACATTCAAACATACTATTTTTATTCTGGGACTATACACTTTACAGATGTCTTCTGTGTATATGATTAATGTGCATGAGTATCAAAGGTGAGAGATTTCTAATAAATATAATTACTGTTCTTCACAAACCTTGAAGAGCTCCAAAATGTCACAGTGCTGTAACCTCAGGTGATAATTCTGACATCACAAATGTTTCCTATGAGAGAGTGAGTGAAAGCTTATGTACAAAAATTATAGGCAATTGAAGGTTGACTGAAATCTCCACTGAAGTAATAAAAAGCCGTTAGCAGTGATTTTTGTTATGCTTCAGTTACTTACATTTCAATTACACTTTCTCTCTCTTACTAGCTCTCCTCTTCCTCCTGTTAACCACATATTTCCATAGCTGTCCTTTTCTTACTAACCATGTACTGGAAACAGCAAAATATTTTCTCAAAGACCTTTATAGTTAAGAGGGATGATGGTAGACTTAAGTGATGCTTATACTAGTAGAAGATTTGAAGTCAATCACAGACCTGTACAGGCACTGAATAGCTATCATTGTTTATGTGAAACTTACTTTGAAAGATTTTTCAAGTAAATATAGTTGTATCAGTTTCAGAGAAGCAAGGGTTTGTCCAAAGCTCATTGTCCCACAAAGCAAATTAAAATAAACATACAGATTACAATTATGATCTGAAAACATTAAAAAACCAAGCTCAGAATTTCCATTACCATTTATGCCGTCATTTAGTATACATCTTTTATTGTTTGTATTTAAAAACTGTAAGTTAATTCCTAATTTTCATGTATATGAGATGTGATCACTCACATAAAAATCTTTGGAAAAATACTTTGCAACCATTATTTCTCAAGAATAGTTGTAGAACCACTTGAATCGGTATTACCTTAGAGAATTCTAACAAAAATATCTGTGGCTCATTCCCACAGAATCAGAAACAGGTTCCAATGCTCTTAGAGTCTGCATTTTCACTAGTTTGTGACCTATGTAAAACAGTTTGGTAACCATTCTCCTAAACAACTCTGCATTGAGAGTCCGTAGCTTTTAAACCTAAGTTGTGTAGTACAAGGTTACTTCACTTGTTAATTCATTTTACTATGTATTAAAGGTAACTAATATTACCTATCATAGTAATAATTCCTAATTTATAAAGAAAAAAAAAATTTCAATTCCTTTTCTCATTGTGGAATGTCCTGGGTCTGTTGAATACGAAAAATTGATTTTTTTGGTAGCTTTCCCCTATTATCTTTAATGCACAGTCGTTTTCAAGAAGCAAACAACAAAGCATTTTATGAGCAGCTGTGACATTTTTTAAAATAATTATGCAGTAAGTATATGCTAAGCTCAATATAACTTTCTTTTGATTTTAATATTAAAGAACTGTACTACCTACTTTCTTTATAAAACTTAGGTTACCCCAAAATTACACTCACATGTATATGCATTTAACACAAATATTCACACAACATACTTAGCTATATGCAATTTGTGACATATAAATCATGCATACATAAAATTAAATGATCTCTGAATATTTTGTGAACTTGAATATTTCTAGTATTTTTTTTCTGTCATTTTACAGGCTACACTATTTGTATAAATTAAGTATTATTTTAATACTTATTGACAGATTGATAAAATATAACTCACCAAAGCGTATTTGGAATTTCTGAAGTGTAAGTAATGCATGTGTACATAATCTGTAAAATAAGAAATTTTCTCTTTTAAAAAAAGCTGGAAAATTTGTGGTTTAAGCTTTTACTCTTATACTTTACTTGTGATTAATATTTATCTCTTTTGAACATTTTGGGAAAAATTTTAAATTTTTACAAAGAATATTTCCAGCCACACAAGAGAATTTAATAATACTTATTTATGCAAGTATTAGCACCAGAGATGCCTGCTACTCTACCAACAGCATTTTCATTTTATAGTATCACACATTCAACTTTTGGTTTCAAATGAATACAATTTCTGTAGCTAGCATAATTAGTCACTTAAACTCATACTAAGTATAATGTCTAGGATTCAAGAAGTGGAAGCAGATAACTAAATAGGGCAAAAATTCTGCCCGGGGATTTGCCTGAGAAAGGCCTATCCAGAATAAACAGGAAATAGGGCAAAGAGATTGAGTTGATCCTAGGACCAAATTAGACCATGTTAAGAAATCTAGAGTCCTTAAACAAACATCTTAAAATAGACTAAGTTAAAAACTAAAAGATCAGTTAACAGAAGTGAGGGAAGAAGAAGTTATTGATAAAGCAAGTAGTCAAAATCCAAATATTTATTATAATTGTGCCTAAAATTGAAAACAAATAGATTGAAATACAGTATTTGAATTAATCAACTGTTTAGTGCTTTGATGCTTTGCATTATTTTTATGCCATCTTCAAAGATGAGTATTTTATATTGAGTTTAGAATCACTTACCAATCTTTTATATACAAAAACCTTAACAAGTGTACTCTTCCTTTAACAAAAATGGCCTGAGTTCTTATGAGTAGCTCAGCAATGTAATATATGCTGAGGAGATAAAGATAGATAAAATTTTATTATTTTCAGATTAATAACTTCACATTAAAAGCATCACTGGGAATACAGTAGAAAATATTTGGACAGTTAAATTTGTGTCACTCTTCTAAAAACTGCAAAGCATAGATGTCTGAAAATAATATCAAAATAATTAAAAATATAAAACACAACAGAAAATGCTGAGTAATTTTATGGTATAAAATTTTAAAAGATTTTCCCAGATATTGATTGGTGAAGCAGAAAACAGATGGAAAACATAAAATAACAAAATGAATGATCTTTACTTAATGCATGCATATAGAAGTCTGCAAACATATAAACAATAATTATGCGATTGACCACAAAGGAAATCTCAATTATTTTAGAGAATTGCTATCACATGTAATCTATTTTCTTATGCAACAAAAGGAACGCAAAAGTTAATAAAAGGAGACCAGCTTGGAAAACATAACTGGAGGCTGACATCAGTTGGGGCAAATCGATCTCTTGCTGTTTCCACATACCCTGGCCTTCCTTAAAACAGGTGGTTGAACCACAGGGGTACGGGTGTGTGTGTGTGTGTGTGTGTGAGAGAGAGAGAGAGAGAGAGAGAGAGAGACAGAGACAGAGACAGAGACAGAGAGAGAGAGGAGAAAGACAGAGTCAGGTGAAACCATATCACTTTTTATTATCTCCACAGAGAAGTCACATAACATCTCTTCTTACAGTCTCTTCACAGAAACATTAACAAAATACCACTGAGTTCAAGGAGAGGTGAGGTGAAATAAATGTATCTTTAGATGGCCCTAGTAACATTAGGAAGCAGAAATATTGCTGTTGAAATTTTTAGAAAATGCCACAGCTAATCTTCAACAACTAATCTCTTTTCAGGAATTGTTGTCAAGGAGAAAATATAAATGAGTTGGTAGGTGGAAAACATATAGAATGACAACACAGTCTTCTTTATTAATTTGAGAAGCAATAGAAAATATTTTTATAGTAATAATAATTATCTAGAAGAGTGAAAGAAACTGATGCTAACGAAGAAAGAGAATGAATGTGAAAATGAAGCCTTTATATCCCAACCAGGATCTGATCCCAGGTCAAGAGCAGGAGTTGGCCTATGAAAGGGCTATTTCTTTCTTCTTCCATGGTAAAATAGAAAACAGAGAGAATGTTGTCATAGTTACAAATAAACTTCTTTCATTAAATAGACACTAATATTTATTAAATACCAGGCCATGTTTTAAAGTGTTATACATATATTAACTTAATATTTGCTACCACTCTACAAAGTATGTATTATTTCTATTTTACAGACGAAAAAACCTGAGACACAGAAAAAATAAATAAATTGCTGAAGATTACACAGTTCTGATGATTAGCAGAGCTGGGACTAATTTCCAGTACATGAGCTCCAGAAAACATGCTTTCAAGCATGAAGTTAAACTGTTTATTGGCAGATTTGGTGGAAAAAGGGTATGTAAGTTTCCAAAGGATTGTTATTATTTCTTACTTTTATCAGTAGAGAAGATGTTGTCATCCAAGGGCATTATGAACATATGGCTGAATAGAGCAGATATAATGTATCATTTATTGAGGACAATCTTATAAGCAGAAACATGTTAGAGTGCAGTAAGTCCCCATACCTCTCAATCTCCATAGCACAGGCAGAGTAAAGGTCATAGCATGATGACCATGGTTCTGGAGACAAGCCTGTGAGGGCAGCAAGTGGACCCATGATAGAGGGCACTCAAAGACAGTGATTATGCCTGACCCTGACACACAGAGGGCTACATTTTAGAGCTGTAGCATAAAGTAGACTACAGAACTTCTATTTTCTCTAAATAAATAACAAGAAAGTTTTTAAGGCAACTTGAAGAATACTGGAAAGTACACAAACTGAAGTCTAAGTTGTACATACCAAGGGCTCTGAGTAAAGCCTATTCTACCAGATATGCTGACAGCAGCCAAAGGCCTTCCTTGCTGCCCAGCTAAGGAGCTTCCTGTTGAATTGCCAAAAGAGAAAAAAATGAACTTCCAGATCTTCTGTTTGTCAATAACCAGAGATGATATTATTATCAGAAAACAAAAGTGAGGCTGCATTGAGAAGTGAAAAAGTGACAATAAATCTACTAAGAAAATTTATTTATGTAATTTATTAGTGCTGAATGCCAATATGAGACTGATGGCCATGAGATTAAAGAGGCTAACTAATTCTAGATGCTCTTAGCTAATACCTAGTCTCCTGAAAGCAGATTGTTGGGCACAACCTAATTTAAGGCTTTGTCAACTCAATATTATTAACTAGCAAGGGCAAAATGTATTAATAGTATTTATAAGAAAGTGTTACCTCATAGAATCTAATATTTGTGAGCAAGGAATAGGAAATGTGAAGGGAATGATGAATACTAAAAGAGAGAAGTAATTTAGTATTAGTTTAATGGTTTACTGTGAATTTATTTTGGCACTATTTTCCCCCTAAAACTTCAGAAAATATAACTTAAAATAATTACCCTAGATTATTTCCTGTGAACTCTTCTGAATTATAAAGACTTGCCAAATACTTCCCTTTTTGTGAAGTTTTGACATCAAATCCTAGAGAGTTTGGTATACAATTAGTACATTCACACACTGCTAGTGGCCATAATGGTGATAAGTAGCAAGTTATTTTGAAATCTCACTCCCTGAAATTCGCTTATTCCAAAGCAGTGATATATTTTAAGAAAAGTAATATCACAAATTGAGACTCATAAATATGTCTAAATATTTGCTTAGAGCTCTCAGCTGTCTTTCTAATTTTTAGGCGTATAATTAATCCTATTTCTGGTTTTCTCAGTAACCTCAAGGGAGAGATCATAACTCACATTGCTGACATTTAGATTCTTAAACCAAGAAATCATTTATTGGATCAATGTGATCAGAAGAATGGAAAAAAGAGATCTCTCTCCTTTACATGTATGTTAGAAAAGGACATTGGTTATAGATGGACTATTTCTGCATCCCTTTGATGCAAGCAATGGATACAGTGTAATTCGCACCACATGGATTAGTCCCAGGTTAACACCTTGGACAGCAGCAGGGAGAGATCCCCTGTGATCTGAGCCAGGAGGACTTTTCTGCTCCTTCCCCAAAACCCCTTAACACTTGTTCTTTAGTAGAAGAGATACCCGGTAGGGTAGTAGTGGTTTCTCTCCTCATCCAGTCCTATATCTCCAAGTAAAGAATTGACTTGTATCTTGTCTTGCCCAGTCTTCTTAGAGAGAACTCTGAGTTCCATTGAGAAGGGCCTGTGAGTTTGTACAAACTCCCCTTGCACCTGAATCACTTAGAGATAATACACTCTCAGGCTATTCTCCCCTCAGCCTTTAGTAATTCATTTTTAAAATGCTGAATTCTTCTAATCTACTTTTATCAAGACCTTGTTTTCCTCCTATTGCTACTGACTAGTTATTTAATCTCATATCCCATATCTCTTTTGATGCTTTTTTTTTCATTCTTTATAGAGTAGTTGGTTGCATTGTGACTTCAGCTCTTAATGATTTTGTATATTATTTGGCTGTTGTTGCTAGAGTAGATGTGACACTTTTTTCCAACTTTTCCATACAACATGGAGGCCAGAAGCCTTGTATCATTTAATGTTAATCTATTCGAATATGAAATTGGTGGTTATAGGGGAGCTTTAATTAACATTCTAAAAATAAACATCCTTTTATTTGAAAAGACCTTCAAGATACACCGTTGGATAGTCTTTTGAGGAAGAGCTATTGCTGTTTGGTTACAGTTTTTTTAAGTAACACTTTAAGATATACAATTCCTCCTAACTAGGAGTGGTCAGAATATATTTACATGAGAAGAGTTGGAACCTACTTAAAAAGGTTTGTATTTCACTTTTGAACACTGAGCAATGTAATGATAATAACTTAATTAACACTTCTACTTTATTTATTTCCAGGATATATTTTAACTTGTTTAATTTTTTTAAATTTATTTTTTTTAACAAAACCCAACTTCTCAACTTGTTTAATTTTTTAAAATAATTTCTTGACCTCAATCCTTTAAATTTTCTCATGTTATATAAACAAAATTAAGGAAGGTGGAGCTGAGTTACTATGCCAGCATTCAAACAAGGAAGTCTGAATCCAGAAGTAATGTTCTTAGTCTCCATGCCAACTGCCTCCTGAAAGAAATTGTTAGACAAAATAAACAAGGAATGTTCTTACAATTTTTTGCTTGTATCAATCAAGCCTGAAACAGGAGCTGAGAACACAACATTATCCAAATAAATCAATAAAGCCTTTTTAAAATATACCTGAACTTAGGTTTCCCAGGTAAAACATATTGTGCTTTTAAACAAGCCTCTGGCAATAGAATGTTTTATAACATAAGGCAGAAGATAAAACTAGATGAACAGGTAAACTTTGATGAACATTGTCTACCAGGACTAGAAATGTCATTCTATGTACTACTGATAACAGAAGCTGATTATCTCTACAATGATATAGAGATACAAATCCGATTTCCTAAAAATAGCACATGTAATTAAACATGTATTATTAATATTTGTCAGGCAATATGATAAATTTCTGAAAACACTTATTCAGCTCTTCCCTGTAAGATCAGTATAATTTTCTGTACCTTATTGATAAGAAAACTGAATTAATTGCAGTTAATACAATTTAGTAAAAATTGTACAGAGATTATCCCACATTAATTTAAATTTAATTTATTAACCCTTTAATAAAAAGCTTCCAAACTTGAGAAAATTAGATGTTAACATGTTTTAGCAAACAACCTAAATATTAACAAGCATTCCTCAAAGGCTAAGAGAAATAATATGGTCTTAAAGGCCAACAGGTAATAGCTCTGACAAAAAATGTGTAAGCTCATTTTCACTTTATAATGTATTCCTGTTGTTGAGGTCTGGACAGGAAATTCTGGAATTACGTTCTTTTATTTTAATGGTAGATTGACTGCAAAAATAGGATTGTGGAAGAAATGTGGATATGGTAAAATGCTAAATTATTCCAAAATTATACTCAGGTAATGTTCAGTAGTAACTAGTTTGGGACCACTTTCTGGTAGAATAATAGACTGAAAAATTAAAACAATTACAAATGTTTCTCGTGTTCCTCAGGTCAACATTTAAAGATGTCAATTAAAAGTCACAATCAACTGTGTAACCTCACTTCAGGGAAGCTTCTGCTATTACACAGTTTCTTCCAGATACTCAAATATCATTTAACACTACATATATGTAGCAAGACAAATAAATATATGCATACATTTTTGAGAGTCAAAATTCATATTACATTTATTGTATTGACTCAGTCAAAGTTTATTTTTAAATTTTTAAATTTTACTGTGAAATTAATTGAAGAAATTAGAGTTTTAGCTATTTCCTGCTTTGAAACATAATATTTTATATCCCTCTAAATCACTTAGACAATATTATTTTAAAAAATGTTTTCCAAAGCTTACTATCTCATGGCCAGCTACTTGTGTGAACCTAAGTGCAATGACAGGATAAATTCAAATATAAGTAGTAGATTTTGGGGATAATCATTCATTGAGGAAGAAATAGAGTAAGATTCTGTTTGTTAAAATATTATGTAACTGATAAGAGTTGCTTTACTATGAACCTGAGTCTGATTGTCTTTAAAAATTCAATCATTTAAGTCAGAATCAGATGGTAAAATGGTGCAATTACTTGCATTTATGAATTTAGTATTACTGATGTTGGCAGGGTTCGGGAAGATTTGTTTACCTTGATGTGTCTGCTTTTATGCTTCAAGCCATCTATGATCTACCTTGGGATAATGTTCTAAATCTTTCCAGTTATATTTCATCTTTCCTGATTAATTTTGTCTGCTATTTTTTTTTCTTAGCATGCTCATATTTTTAAAAATCTCTTTTTTTGCTAAGGAGATACATCTCCTCTTTAACTAAGATAGGTTATAGTTTAAATATTATTATTAGAAAGATTTTGTTAAAACTGGGAACTTAATGAAGCTTCTTCATACAGTAAAGATAAAGCATAAAATACAGATGTAATCACTACAACTACAGTGCAGCTGGACAGAGCACATTTTGTTTAGAGCATAGGCACTAATCCTTTTGCCTTTGCATGAGTAGTTGAAATATTTCTTTTCCATTTACTCTGTAAAGGAAGGAAGTGACTTTCTGAGGTAAGAGCATTCAACATTTCTAATTAATTGTGAGGTTGAAAAGAGAACTCCAGTCTCTGGCTCAGTACTGCAAACTTAGTAGATTTCTTCTTGGATGCAGAGCTTGCTTAGATCTAAACTTGCCCCTTTTGATGTCTGCAACAATATAAGATTTAAAATAAAACAAGTGGGATGTTTGCCTGATAATGAAACAAGACTAAGAATCAGATTCACCTATGGAAGCAACCTGTTGAGGTGCTTACTCTGAGTTTTAAATGGAGCTGTGTGCCTTTGCTTCTAGTAACTCCTTGTAGAATGGCCTTCATGCCGGAATTTCAGGGGTGTTGAGAGCATCAGTCTGGTACTATAATCATTAAATTCTTCCTCTGGAGTGCACTTTACATGAAGGATATTCAAGTGTAGGACAGATTTTCTGTTCCTAATGACTTTGAAGTTGCAGCTTTATATTTTCAGAGAAGATAAAATAGAGACAGGTGGAAGTAAACAACAGTTTACTATGCAGAAAGGGTCTAACTTTGCTCAAGGCTATTTTCTTCTGAAAGGGTTTTACCAGAAGACATTAAATCTATAATATATAAAACAGTGATAGGACTAATTAATTATATTTTAAAGGGGTGCATCCCCTGCAATTATTTGCACTGGGAAGGGTCTAAAAAATTCCACCTCCTGTAAGCAGGATGAAGTGAAATGTAATTGGCCATTCACCATATTTCTCCACATGATAATATTACTTCAGAAGTCACACATGAGTCTCTGTTGCCCGGGTAATAAAGCATGGACTCCATGACCTCCATAAAATGCAATCAAACATTCTTTCAAGCTTCTATTCTACCACTACTTTCTTATACAGACCTTCTCTTCTAGGCCAGCTGATTAGAAACATTACACATCATATTGCCACACCTATCCCTTTTTTTCTTTGTCTTCTATTTTCCTTCTTTACCAAAGTTATCTTCTTTCGATAATCCCACTCTACTACTTTTATCTCTAATTTTTCACATTTTAAAAATTTATCTCATGTAGTAATAACAATAGCCAGAAATTGTACATAATAATTATTATTAACGACTGAGTGTTTTATGTGCATTGTTTTTAGTATGCAAAATAATCTTATACATTTGGTGTTATTATTCCCCTATTAGGTTATAAACTCCACAAAGGCACTGGAAGTACTCAATAAATATTGAAAGAAAATTGTCCATTTTACATATGAGAAAACATGCGATTAAAATATCAACTAATTTGGCAAAGACACACCAAGGTGTGATAGAGTGGGATCTATTTGACAATGGCAAGCAGGTTCTGATTCAGCAGGTTGCTGTAGTAACCCTAAAAATGGGAGAACCTCCAAAATTGGGAGTTATTATTTTCATTTGACAGATCAAGACACCAAGATTTAAAAGGCTTCTGACTAGTGATAGAACCAAAATTCGTATGTGGAGAGATCTGATTTCAGAATCTAAGTTACTTTGATGTTTTACATCTCACTATGTAAAATAAATAGATAAAATATCATATAGTATTTGATGCAGTCAGTAAAAACTTGCCATTCTATATCTTGGTGTTAATTTGCCTAAACATCCTGAACAGAAGTTTGGACATTCAGAGCCAGGTTGAAAGGTAGAATAAACTGGCTGCAAAATAAAACATCAATCTGTCTCTTTTCATGGCTTAGTGATTGCATCAAATCAGCTGTAGGTTTCATCACATTGATAATGATAAAAGAGGTTATTATGACATAGAAATAATATTAAATAGCAAAAAATAAATTTGGCAGCAAATCAGAGATATAATCTTGGTATTTTCTAATCATATTTTTTTTGCTTTGCATTATGTATGTTTTATGACAATTACCTTTCTTATTGTATCACTGGAATGAAGACATTTCTTTCTGTTGCCATGATGCAAATTTCCTTAGTGAGCAATTGGATTGATTTGCTGGTTATACCCTTTGCTAAGTGATGGAAAATGCTAAATTAGGCTCAGTAAGGAAATATCCATAAAATTCATTGTGTCTTACCCTATAGCTAAGATAATCAAGCAGTATAGTATTGAGACAACAACTAAATTATAATGTCTTGAGAAGAAATATCTTTCAGCAGCTTTATCATTGATGTTTTTATCAAGTCATTTTTCATTTGTGAAATTAAAGTGTCTAAATAATAACAGATGGTATGGGCACAATCTGTTCCATTATCAGTGATATGATTTCTGTAAACTGCCTATGTAAAAGCTCATAGACCTAAATATCTCTATTTTTATTGAAATTGCTGGTCTTGTATTATCAAATACATATTCCAGGAACTATATATCAACTGACATTCTGTCAACTAGAAATCTCAGTTAATTGGCAATAATATGATTATATGGCGTAATATATTACTGCAATGCATCATAAAATAGTTTAAAATAAGTATTGAAAGCACTGGAAGAAGTTGAAATGTATTCTTCAAAATTGAAATATAAAAATTGAATTTGTGTTTTGTAAAGTTCAGGAGTTAAATACTTTCTTTCTCTTATGCTCATATTCTCTGATAGTTGAATCTTATTTTTTCCTAATCCTTCCTCAAATACCATAGTCCATCATATAGTTAACATTAATACCTGCTTGAATACCTGTCAACTGAAATCTTTACAGTGTATACACTGCAAATTCAGATATCTCCTGTATGTGGTCAAATAAATATATATCAGATTTATTCAGATAACCTTTGTTCTTTGCTTTGCAAATCTTATATTGAGTCATATCATTACCTTTGTAGGTAATGGTTCTTTTTCTAAAATGGAAACCACCTCCTATTAGCCTTTTAAATTGCTATGAGACATATGGAACTGAAACTACAATGGTGACCCTTGGGTCCTAAAAATATCCCAAATTACAGCATTCTGCTTATTCTAGGTTGCTCCAAATTCTTAGAATACTTGAGTAGTACAGCTCAGGATGTTTATCTTTCCAACCTAGATTTTTAAGGACACTAATTATAGCTATACTCAACTACTATCCTTCCTAAATAGGACATCTTCAAACATGTACTGCTTTTTTCTCCACCCAAATTATCCTTTCTATTTTTGTATATAGATTACTAATTTTTAATACAACATTTTAGTGTTATTTCTCAATTCGATCATTCCTCAATTAAATTCTTAGTCTCAGTATTAATCAGTCCTGTGACTTTTAGCAATCACTTAATATTTCTGAGCAATTTTCCTTACCTTTGATAGTAATTATAATGTTATTTCATAAGTTTGTAAAGCTTAAATGAGATACTATATTAAACTACAGAGCTTGTTTGGCATACAGTAAGCACTCAATAAATATATATATATGCTTTTTCTTTTTAGCACAGGCAAGTCTTTCATAGTTAGACATCATGACAGAGTAGAATACAACTTCCTCTACACTTTCAAAGCACTTTATACAATCCTCTGGTATAGTCCTTATCATACGAATCTCGACATAGTATGATATTAGAACTGTTATATTATCTTTGTGTCTATCTCCAGCCATAGCATGATAAGTCAGATAATAATCCAACATCATTTATTAAATTTGCATATGAGCATTAAGGGAAAACTAGATACATATAAAACTTCTAGAATTTTTACTTGAGCAACTAAATAAATCATTATACAGTTTAAAGAGTTGAAAAAATTAAGAAATTGACAGATTTGCATTGAGAGGACTTGGAATTTTGCTGTATTCATGCTATATGTGAGTTGGCTATTAACATATAAGTGGAGATGGAGGTTGAGGGCAATCAAGGTTGGATTATTGTTAGGAAGAATTCTTCTACTTATGAACCCATTTGTTAACTGTGGGCAAACAAAAACTCAAAAACTGCTCTTTCTTTTTGTCTCTAGACAGGAAAACTCCTTCTTTAGTTGCATGCGTAAATACAAATCAATCTGTTTCATAAAATGTGCTTATAACATGTTATGTTAAAATCAGCATTATCCTCCGAGAGTTTATATTTTACATTCCTTTACAGGTCTGTCTGACATTTTGACTTCTACTGCATTGTATTTTGATATATACATTCATTATTTATTCTATTCATTTAAAATATATGTAAGTATGAATATGATATGGCTCTGTGTATTCACAGATCTCACAGATTAATGCTGGAAATCAATGACTCTAATGTAGAGGGATAAGAGTAAAAATAAATTACAGAAGACTTTGGAAGCATGTAGGAAGAACGTCTAATCAAAAATATGTTAGGGGAGAAAAGAAAGTAGAGAGAATCAGCAGTTCCTTTACAAAAAAGATGACACCTGAGCTGATCCCTAAAAACATATTCAAGGTTCAGAAAAATAAGCAAGGCAAAGGATATTTTATTTAGAGTAAATCATGTACAAGGCTCTGGAATATTAAAATAATTGTAGGCACTGGAAATATTTATGTGTCTGGAACACAACAATACTACAAAGATGAAAACTTTAAAGTCATAAAGTTTCTTTATATTATGCTGTTTTATTTATATTTTGTCTTAAAGGCAATGGAGAATCATAAAGGAGTTAATCAGGAGAGATATATGATCAGGTGTAAAGTTGGTAAAGATTAGTCTGTTTGCAAAGTACAGAAAGTATAACAGGAGAAATGCTGGATACCAGGAAATTAAGAAAGAGACTATTGTAATAATTAGCACAAATTGACTTAAGGAAAGAGTAGTGATGATGGAAATGTGAGAAGTATTGGAAAGGGATGAATCAAGGAAGATTATCTGTCTCAAGTAAATGAACAGATAATGGAATCATTAGTAGCAGCAGAGATTGCAAATGGAGGATTAGATCTGGGGGAGGTAGTAGAGATCCAGTTGGAAGAGGGAATCGTCAAAAGTGTTAGAACCAGAGCAGCTCCATCTTGAATAGAAGCTGGGTAAAATAAGGATGAGAACTGCGGGCCTGCATTTCTAGAAGGTTATACATTCTTAGTCACAGGGCGAGATAGGAGGTCGGCACAAGATACAAGTCACAAAGATCTTGCTGATAAAACAGGATTCGGTCAATAATCCAGCCGAAACCTACCAAAAGTAAGATGGCAATGAACGTGCCCTCTGGTCATCCTCACTGCTCAATATACTCTAATTGTAATACATTAGTATGCTAAAGGATACTCCCATCAGCACCATGGCAGTTTATAAGTCATGGAAACATCAGGAAATTGCCCCATATGGTCTAAAAAAGAGAGAAACTCTAAATCCTGGGAACTGCTTACACCTTTCCTGGAAAACATACTATTGGGAGGAGGTCTTGACATGTGTATAATGGAGTATATGTTGTTTGCTGAGAGGCGATGGCAAGGAACGTGGAGCCATCCCAGGCAGAAAACTGCTAGAATAGTAAGCAATATGGACCAGTCATGCACTAGTTAAACCAGTTCCCAAAACACAGGATATATGACCTTGTCCCCATTGTTGACTTGCAAAGAGTGCTTTCTAGTTTATTGCTATTTTGGTAGTGTACAGACACTATCTGCCTGTTTAGTCTATCTTTATTCTATGAAGAAACACTGAGCACCTGCTTATGAAACATAGCACTTGCTTGTTTACAAAGAATAAATATGTGGGTCAGAACCTACTCTGGGCTTTCAGCTGGGAAGTGCTGTTAGTCCCCTGCCGTCCCACTCTGTTTCCCACCTTTGCGCTCTATCTTTGTGTTGTTTCTTAATTCCTTCAGTGCTGCCTGATTTGGGGTCTCTACAACCAAGCGGATCTTGGCAACGTACAAATAATCCACCTCTTGTTTAGGATATAATCAATAAATAACTATAAGTATACTCAGTTGATTAGACCATGCCACTGCTCTGCCCATGGAGTAGCCATTCTTTAATTCCTTTACTTTTTAAATAAACTTGATTTCACTTGACTCTATGGATTCATCCCAAATTCTTGCATGAGATCCAAAAATTCTCTCTTCAGGTCTGGATCAGAAATGCTTCCATATTAAGACTTCAAGTTGAATTCAGTTCAGACATATTGAGGTTTGAAGTGCCTGAGGAATGCGTATGGTTTCTACCTATGTCCTCACCTAAATCTCATGTTGAAATTTAATCCACAGTCCTAGAGATGGGGCCTGGTAGGAGGTAATTGGAACATGGGAGTGGTTTTTAAATATTTAGCACCATACTCCTAGTGCTGATCTCATGATAGAGTTTCCACAAATTCTGGTTATTTTAAAGGGTGTTGCACCTCCCATCTCTCTTCCTTCTGCTCCAGCCATGTAAGACATTCCAGCTTCTCCTTTGCCTTCTGCCATGATTGTAGGTGTCCTGAGACCACCTGCGAAGCCTGATGGATACCAGAATTAGGCTTCCTACAGAATGTTGAGCCAGTTAAACCTCTTTTTTTTAAAAAAAAATAATAAATTATCCAATCTCAGGTATTGCTTTACCTGAGATTTACCGAACAACAGTGTATAAGCATCGCCTTTCCCTACATCTTCACAAACATTTGTTGATTTTAATACTAGCCATTCTGACGGATGTGAGGAGGTTATCTCATTGTGGTTTTAGTTTGCATTTCTTTGATGATTAATGATGGTAGGAGTCTTTTTCTATTTTTTGGTTGTTTGTATGACTTCTTTTGAGAAGTGTCTGTTCATGCTCTCTGTCCAATTTTTAATGTGGTTATATGATTTTCATCTTATTGATTAGAGTAACTTGTAGATTTTGGATATTGGTCCTTTCTTGGATGCATAGTTTGCAAATATTTTCTCTAATTTTGTAGGTTGTTTACTCTGTTGATTATTTCTATTGCTGTGCAGGAGCTTTTTAGTTTGATATGTCCAATTTGTCTATTTTTGGTTTTGTTGCATTTGTTTTTGAGGTCTTAATAAAAAATTATTTGCCTAGGCCAATGTCTGGAAGAATTTTTCTAGATTTTCTCCTAGAATTTTTATATTTTCAGGACTGATATTCAAGTCTTTAATTAATCTTAACTTTTGTGTATAGTGAGATCTAGGGGTTCAGTTTCATTCTTCTACATGTGGCTAGACAGGTTTCACAGCGCCATTTATTGAACAGGATGTCTTTTTCCCTTGCATATTTTGGTCAGCTTTTTTCAAGATTATTTGGTTGTAGATATGTGGCTTTATTTCTGGGTTCTCTATTATGTCCCATTGGTCTATGTTTTTATTTCTGTACCTGTACCCCATGCTGTTTTGGTTATGATAGCCTTGTATCATAGTTTGAAGTCAGGTGATGTGCCTCTGGCTTTGTTCTTTTTGCTTAGGATTGCTTTGGCTATTTTTATTCTATATGAATTTTTTAATTTTTTTCTAATTCTGTGAAAAATGACATTGGTAATTTGATAGGAATTGCATTGAATCTGTAAATTGCTTTGGGCAGTAAGGTAATTTTAATGGTATTAATTCTTAAAATCCATAAGCATGGGATGTTTTGCCATTTGTTTTTGTCATCTATGGTTTTTTCTATCAGTGTTTTGTAGTTCTCCTTGCAGATCTATTTCATCTCCTTGGTTAGGTATATTTCTGATATTTTATTTCATTTTATTTTTTGTGTGGCTATTGCAAAGATTATTTATTTCATTCTTATCTTGAATATTAGTGTTATATAGAAATGTTACTGAGTTGATTTTGTGTTCCAAAAGTTTACTGAAGTCATTTATCAAGTCTATGGGTCTTTTGAAGGAGTCCTTAGGATTTTCTAGGTTTAAGATCATGTCATCAGTGAAAGGACATAATTAGACTTCCTCTTTTCCATTTTAAATGCCTTTTAATGCTTTATTTTACCTTATTTCTGTGGCTAGGACTTCCAGTACTATGGTGAACAGAAGTGGTGAAAGTAGACATCTTTGTCTTGTTCCAGTTCTAAAGGAGAATGGTTTCAACTTTTCCATGTTCAATATTATGTTGTCTGTGGGTTCACTGTATGTGACTTTTATTATTTGTGAAGTATGTCCCTTCCAGTCCTAGTTTGTTGAACGTTTTTGTCATGAAAGGGTGTTGAATTTTATCAAATGCTTTTTCTGCATTTATTGACATGATCATCAGATTTTATGCTATCGGCTAAATTGAGGTCACAGCAACATCAAAAGAAACATCCAATTGTCTACAAGAGATTTAACTTAGGCTATTGTGCTTGGTAACTTAATAAAAAAATATACATTATGTAACTATTACACAAACATTATAACTTTTCTCAATAAGCTATTTAAGGAATAAAATACCTGAAAATTTTATAATTTCTGCTAACACCGCTTCTTGAAATACTACTTCCTTGACACATCTTGGGTATACTTACTGTTGTTTGGAGAGTAAATGTGGAAAAAATGACCCCATTCGTTTAAAATTAGCAATTATAAACAAGGAAGAAAGTAGAAATTATTTATATCAATGAAAATTAATAATCTTGATGAGACCCAATCAATGGGGGCTAATAATAAATTCATTAATTTATATATTTTGCTTTAATTCTGTGATGCAATGTGATAGGCATTGGGATATTACAATGATTAAAAAGAAATTTTCTCTGAAAGACTAATTGCAGAGGTGGAAAAGGGAACATGGGACAAAAGGGACAAAAATTGTAATGTATGTCAATATTAAAAAGATAATTAGGGTAATTAGTGGAAGTTCTGTGAAATCATCATCAACAAGTCTGTATTATAGACCATTTTTAGATATGGAAGGTCTGATAAGAATATTATGTTAGCTGAATAAATCAGGTAAGCCATAAGTCAAAATATTTAATGGATGGGCATTGAAATGTAAAATTAATGAGATTCAGAGTCACATGTTTACAATATATTCCAGTTTAGTCATGAATGCCTTTCTGTGGTTCCTCTTTTGTCCAGGCTTAAAGAGAGTTAATGGCATGCTCTACTTTATGTGCTAAGCTTCTATCCTTTTTACCTTGTGATTAAAACTAATGTTAACCTTAGTGAATCCATGTTATTTAATGGCAGACATATATTCACTTTGTAGTACAGAATTGATACATTACCATCCCTGAGACTTACTTTTACTTTTTATTTTTTTAGCATCACTACTTCTATAATAACAAACACTTAAAAAATCCATAATGCATTTTTTAATAGGTAGATATAAGATAGAGTTGCAGCTAT
Organism: Cheracebus regulus; assembly: GCA_963574635.1. Classification (NCBI taxonomy): domain Eukaryota; kingdom Metazoa; phylum Chordata; class Mammalia; order Primates; family Pitheciidae; genus Cheracebus; species Cheracebus regulus. The sequence goes on along the minus strand of CAUYQU010101737.1, from coordinate 176 downwards.
ATCCCTAAGGCTGTATTGAAAAGAACTAGCATTAGCATGCATGATAATTACACTTTCAACTTTTTGAATGAATAGACTGTCTTTCATTGTAATGTATCAAAATAAAGAAGTAAATTAGTTGCAAGATTTGAGAACTTTACTGTTTTATGCATACTCTTCACTTTGTAATATTAAAT